>JAQJVL010001748.1:0-149467 GCA_035578905.1 Stictocephala bisonia | reverse complement strand
TTCATATAGTATAAATGCATCTGGCTCGCGGCGGCGGCGGACGTCACACACGTTCTTCTGCCGCTACTTACGTTAACCTCTCGGGTGTGTCACTGTGCTGCGGTGGTATCGACTCCGTTTCACAAACGGAAGGTTCTAGGATCGATCCCGGCTCCGATATTCCACACTTTTTGCCAGCAATTCAAATAAATACAATTAATTTTAATAAATACGGCGTGACGTCACACCAAAACAACACTGACCTAGGACAACGTCATCGCGGGGGGTCCACGTGCTTGTAGTAAACAATAGTATGTGTGTACTACTGACAGAAAAAAGAGCGCGAAAACGGCATGACGTCACAACAAAACAACACTGACCTACGACAACGTCGCGGGGGGTCCACGTGCTCGTAGTAAACTTGACCTTCAAGGTCACCACGTGGTGATTATCAATGAAAGGTCAACGACCTTGCTGATTATCAGTTGTAAACAATAGTAAAGTTGACCTCTGGGGTCAACACGTGGTGATAACACTGATAACAGAGGTCAAAAGGTCCCCCAGAACCCGCGTTTTACACTACTACGGTTGTTTAAAAAATTTACATCGAAATATTTAGTAAACTGTTAGGTTCACAAATTTTCCAAAACAATAATAATTAATTGTTAGCTAATTTCATTTAAACTCTATTGTTACCTAAACTGATATTTTCATTATGTATAAGTAGTAGAGTTTCTATAAAAACAATATTTGACTGCAATTTCTGGATATTGAAAATACATGCAGTAAGATATTTTATTTAAAAGTTATAAACGACCGCCATTTGGAAATGGATAGTGATAAACCAATGGTTATTTTTATACTTGTTAACAGTGTTAATATATTTTTTGCAAAAATGAAATGCATTCGATTTAACAGTTCTTGAGTTATTGATTGTTTTGAAAAAAAAAAAAAAACTGACGGAATTCAATCAAACTTTAGTCTTCATTATTTAGTATAAACTAGGTTTAGAACCCGAAAATATATATCCAGGACACCTTTTTAGTTACAACCTGTATATTTGATATTTAATAAAAAAGGTACATTAAAATTAAATAAAACGGAGTTTTTCTAATTTTTTACCTTATTTCAAGATTTATGTAAATACCTTGAGCATTTTTAACTGTTCCTGGAAGTCAGTTGCTGCAAAGGTAATGGTTGCCCTGCAGGTGATGTTGGCCTGCTCCAACTGAGTTATAAGGTCATTCACTGCCTGAAAGTATAAAAAATATAACATTATTATATAATAGTATAGTTTAGTAATATTATAGTAATATAGGATGCAAGGGGATGGATCCCTCGTGATCTCGTAACATCGAAAGACACGCGGCCAGACATGAGGTCATCAAAAGAGTTCCGGGCTTGATCACTGCGGCCCGTAGAGGTTTCCAGGGGTGTTCCCTTCATTGAAGATTATTCTTAGGGGCAAGATCCACACTCAATGCGTGAATAATACATTTCCCATACGTACAAAAAAAGTTGTACAATAATACTATATTATAGTATAATGTAGTATTCCATCAAAATTAAGTAAAGCCTTGATTCAGATTTAACGTTATTTTAGTCCTCTCGAATAAAGTTTGTTAAGATACTAAATATCTTGAATTTATTTATTTTTTATACATAAATATAACTTTAATTGCCCTGATCAAATATAAATCCTGATCCATAGCAAAAACATTTATGATTTCTTAATATTGAAAGTGGACGTTAAACTTCAACGAATCTTAGAATATATATTTTGAACCAAAAGTCAAAAACCTTAAATTAAACTAATTTAAAAAAGATCTACTGAACTTTTGGATTTTCCAGTACAATAAAAACTTAACATTTCTGTAATAAATAAAAAGTATAGTAATAAGCTTCATAATAACAACTATCTGAAAATTATAAACTAAATATATCCATCAACCATTAAAATATCATATAGTCCTGCATATGAATACAGTCCTCATAGTTTTTGATTATCTTTTAATACTTGTAATCATCAAAAATATAGTTAAAACAGAAAAATATATTTGTAGTTTATATATATTGCTGGTTTGATTGAAAAAATTAACTATATTTTACAAACCAATAAATAATTATAATATTTGTTTTTGGAAGCCAAATATTGTATAGTTTGTTAATAATTATTTTATTTTCTAAATTAAAACTTACGTTAAGGTTTTCACAAGCAACAAAACAACTAATTGTAAACAAGTTATGGTATAAAAGATACGTAAATCAGACGTGTTTGGTAAATAAAAATTATTTCCAAACCTAAAATTATTTCTTATTGTTTTTCCTTGCCTTGGTACTCATCCAGCACTTTGCTCTAAAGGGAACTTATATCAATATCACTGTCGTGGTCACCAGGGCTCGACCATGTCAAACTATGTAAACTATGTACAACATCAGGAGCCGACGTTTCGGCCTCCTTGTAGAGGCCATCTTCAGAGCTAGTTAGAAGCACTAGCACACGTACTACTCCCAGTTCTACGGGTGCTAGTGCTTCTACGTGGACCCATAAGACATGATAGTGATATTGATTACATTGACCGTGGAAGCTTCTCCAGGGTCTTCTATCATTTCTTAAAACTGCAAAAAAAAAATTAGGACGTTGAATGAATGTGTCATTGAAGAAATAATTAATTACGTATTCAGTAAAGCAGTCAATTAATTTCAGTCACTAACTTACAACTAAGTGTATACATAGGAAAGAATTTCAAAATCAAGTTTCTAAGATATATGCTGATTAAAAATACTACGGTCACATTAAATGTAGAACCAACAAAAATACATAATAAAACTAGGTTATTTTTGGTTATGCGGTATTCATTACAGGACAAGATTTTCTATTTATATCCAAAATAGAGAAATATAAATTGAGACTTAAAATCAAAATTTATATTTATAACTCAGTGTTTAGTATGATTTAATTTTTTTCAAAAGATAATTTGTTTTATAAAGTAGTAAAGAGTAAGAAAATATTTTCTAGGAGAGCTGTTTTTCTAGAATAAGATATCTGGGTAAGATATTGGAAATAGAGTAGCAGTTTAAACTTTAGTCTATATGCAGCTGAGCTCAGAACTGTTCACAATCATTAGGCACATGGCAGTGGGCGTTTGTTTCCGCCATACATAATGGAGTCCATTACTTTGCACTGGAGATTCAAGAAACACCCTTCCCCCAACGAACCTGTAGGAAGAGAGTCTTGTTTTAAACTGTACTCGATGCGTAGTTCAGCTCAGAACTATTCACAATCATTAGCCACATGGCAGTGGCAGTTTTTTCCTGCTTTACATTATGGAGACCACTATTTTTCCCAGGGGAACCATTTACAAAACACCCCTCCCCTCTACCTCAAGAAACCTGTAGGAAGAGAGTCGTGTTTTAAACTGTACTCGATGTATTGTTGAGTTTAGAACTGTTCACAATTATTAACCACATGGAAGTGGGCGTTTGTTTCCGCCATACATTATGGGATCCGTTACTTACCCTGCAGCTTCATTCATGAAACTGCCTCTTCTCTAAATCAAGGAACCTGTAGGAAGAGAGTCGTGTTTTAAACTGTACTCGATGAGTCGTTGAGTTGAGAAGAGAGTAAGAAGTGCTTTAAACTGTACTTGATGTGTCGTTGAGTTCAGAACTGTTCACAATCATTCAATCTTTAATCAGATGGAAATGGGCCTTTGTTTCCGCTATACATTAAGGGGTTCGTTACTTTTCTCTGCAGCTCCATTTATGAAACCCTTTCCTCTCTACCTCAACTAAACTGTAGGAAGAGAGTCGTATTTTAAACTGTACTCGATTTATCTTTGAGTTCCAGGCTGTTCACAATCATTAGCCCCAATGCAGTGGGCGTTTGTTTCCGCCACACATTATTGAGTCCATTACTTTACCCTAGAGATCCATTAACTAAACAGCCCTTCTCTTTACTCAACAAACCTAAATGCACGTGTTAATCTGTATCATCTGTGTATTATTGAGGCAATTACTTTACCCTGGAGATCCATTAACTAAACAGCCCTTCTCTTTACTCAACAAACCTAAATGCACGTGTTAATCTGTATCATCTGTGTATTATTGAGGCAATTACTTTACCCTGGAGATCCATTAACTAAACAGCCTTTCTCTTTACTCAACAAACCTAAATGCACGTGTTAATCTGTATCATCTGTGTATTATTGAGGCAATTACTTTACCCTGGAGATCCATTAACTAAACAGTCCTTCTCTTTACTCAACAAACCTAAATACACGTGTTAATCTGTATCATGTGTGTATTATTGAGTCAATTACTTTACCTTGGAGATCCATTAACTAAACAGTCCTTCTCTTTACTCAACAAACCTAAATGCACGTGTTAATCTGTATCATCTGTGTATTATTGAGGCAATTACTTTACCCTGGAGATCCATTAACTAAACAGCCCTTCTCTTTACTCAACAAACCTAAATGCATGTGTTAATCTGTATCATGTGTGATGGTGAGTGCAGGGCTATTCATTGAGATTATCAAAAAGGCATAGATCATTCGTATCCATCCTATTATTGAGCTAATCACTAAATATACCCTGGAGATGTAATTGTTACACATGACTTTTCTTAAATTTAATAATTCTAGCTCAGCTTAGTGACTTACACTAAGTAATTAAATTATAATTCTTAGCGTGTTTTAAAATTTACTTAGATGAATTTAAATTTAAGCATATTAGAATTTTATAATTTAACTTAACTAAAGTAAATTTGTTTGTAAATTGTTATATTTAAATCGAATATGTAAATAACGTAGTTAATCTTTAGGGCTTAGTTTAAACTTGTAAACATTTTACAAATGATCACAGTGTAACAATATTTTTGTAACTGTTACCATTGTTTCTGTAATGTAAAACGGGCTCAATTAAAAAACCACTTCCAGACACCTTTTTAAAATCATATTCAAGTTAATATATGATTTTTTGTAAATATTCTACAAGACTTATTATTTACTGATTCCTTGCGAAACAATTAATTTTTTCATTATTGGCTACATTGTTAGCTCCAAAGAGCTAGATTTTAAATGCACGCATCAGCTCATAAAACCATTGCAATTGCCATACAATCAAGTATAGTAATATATGTGTAAAAGATTTCTTTGTTAAATTTTTTATTTTATTATTATTAGTTTTTGTTAAATGGCTGTTGGTTCAGTTCAATTAAATTCAGTTAGTATTCGTTTGTGAATTTGCATTATTAAACTGCCAAGGAGTACCAAATTTATTTTAAATATCATTATATTCAAACTTTTCTGAAGTATGCATAGTAGATAAATGTACGGTCTAAAGTTTACAAATTTACATCACTCAGGAGTTAGTAAACATTATGTTGGTGAGTCAGTCAATGATGCGAATTGAGCTTTATAAAATACTGTGATTATTGTACGTTAAGCTCATTTTATAGTATATTTCTTCTGGGTTAGTATCTAATAGCACAGCTGGGAGATCACAATATGTGATGGTCCAGCGACCAAAGTCGTTTAGCACCACCCAGGGAGCACGTACAGCTCATGGACTGCTGCGGACGTGAACACCACTTCCCTTTGTAAATAACAATCCTCTGTCAGTAACAGATCTCTTCAAAATAACAACCAAGTGTTACTGTAGCTCATCTCGTTATATATAACTAAGTGTTACTATCCCACGTCGTAATATATAATTACTAGGAGTTACTAGCTTGTCACATTATTATTTTGTTTAATATTTCGATCCATGTCAAATAAAACACCACAATAGGTAAATGGATGGTTGGGTGGGTCAACACTACCGTACGTGTATATTTGTACTGTGAATGTAAGCCGTTTGACAGTGTACAGGTGGATGAATGTATAAATGGACAGTGATAGGTCCACACACACACCTAACACGTAAAGGAAGTCACTGGCATTGAAACCGATCAGTTGAACTATCAAGTGTCCAAAACGGATTTTAGGACCAAACATGCAAAAGTTGGTATATTGGGCTTAAATGGCTGAGTGTAAGTTTAGTCGTATAGTCAAAAACGAAATGCTTCTTTCAGGATCTTTATAATCAGCTATTTATGGTTATCGAAAGAATCTGCGTTGTGCTGCCAGTTTGTAATGCCAGCACATCTGAACACTGGGTCACACACACTAAAGGAAGAGCAAACAAAATATGGATACTGATCGGAAGGTATATTCTGGAACTCTTAGACCAATAGCCTTAACTGAAACAGTGTGGCTTTGAAGCACTCTATTAAAAGATTGCAAGTCGGTCTCAGCACGATGAACTAAGTTCATAAGTTTAGTACCTTTCTACCTTTCCACTTCACCAAGTTCCGGAAACTTCCAGTCCATCCATATGATAAGACCCAATATCCTAAAAGCGTTTGATACGACGAAATGTATGTGTTCAGAAAAGGTCAAATTGGAGTCTACGAGGACGCCAATATCTTGGTAATGATGATGAGAAGAGATAAGATGGTAGATTCTCTAATAAAAAGAATAAAATAAAAAAATAACGTATAAAAAACTACCAAAAGTTACTAGCCCATCTAGTTATATATAGCTACCAAGCGTTAATAGAGACTACTACCAAGGGCTACTACATCATCCAGTTACCAAGAGTTAACAGTCCATCAAGTTATATATAACTACCAAGCCTTACTAGAGATTACTACCAAGGGTTACTAGATCATCCAGTTACCAAGAGTTTATCCATCCCATAAGTCAATCCCAGAAATACTGAAATATTCTTTATAAATATCAATTAGAGTTGATACAACTTCTATACTCTTAGAAGTAACTTTCTAACCACTGTTTTAATAACAATACTGATATTTCATGTTACTAAATTGCAGTACTACTATTATATTGGTGACTTCTTCCTGTATAACATGTTTAATCGAATTCATATTTAAATTTGAATACTATAAATTGTTGTGATAAAACGCCTAATAGTGAAGATTACAATAAATCTATCACGCCTCTTATTAACGATGGTTTTAGTAAAGTTACGTGGCGTGTATCGATGTATTTAAATGTTGCGATGTACGAATAATTAAAATGGTAAGTAACCTAAATATTGCATGCCAATTAAGTTACTACAATTTTTGGGATATATAGTCATGAAGCGAAAAAGGGTCCCAGTACAAAAGCCACGTTTAACTTTCAGTAAAAACTTAAAATTATTTAGATAATCAATAATTTGTTGTGGTAGCTGCCACAACTGGGAGATCACAAATGTAAGACAGTCCAGCTATCAGGTTTATTGCTCGTTTAGAACCACCCAGGGGATACGTATAGCTTTAAATATTTACTATGGACGAAAACAACATCATCCCCCAAGTTCAAGTATTATTGAATCGGTTCCGAACTGGAGTGGGCAGTTGTAATTACTGGAAAACAAATGGGTATTGATAGTAGATCAGTCATGTGATTGCGGGGAGTATATCCAAACAATGGATCACATCGTTTCAGAGTGCCCCTTGCGCTGTTTTACTGAGGGATTTGCTAGCATAAATAGAATCAGCGAGGTAGGTCTTAATGGGTTTTATGGTTTCAATTTAATTTTGTGACTGGAGATAATTTGTTATTTATTTATATATTTTTAATTTTTATTATAGTGTAATGACTTCTGGACTTTTTTTCCTACAATAAAACTCTGCTTTTGCATAATTTTAAATTAAAAAAATAATAATAATAATAATGGTAGGTATCTGACAAAAAACCATACGATATATATAATTAATAATATAATTAATTAAATAAAATACTACTAATTATTTGAATTTAGATGTGCATTTATTTTCAAATTATAATTCCTCCAATAAGAAAAACTTTAAAAATTAATTAATATTTGATATAGAAAATATAAAAATATTAACAATACCTAAAACTTATACCTCTATGACATACTACTTTTAAACTTGATGCATTTTTATATTTTGCATATTAAAACTATAGAATCACTGAACTATATTGTTTGTTGTTGAATATCGTAATGACATTTAGATTATATTAAAAGCATACAAAACTATAAAATAACAACGAAAGGAAATTCATAAGACCAAAGTATCTATATATTAGAAACACTTCACAATAAAAAATAATGTTTAAAGAAATTTAGTAAGTTTCATTGAGTCAAATAACGATTTAGGTAATTAATTTGTCGTTATTTATAAATCCCGAACCAGATTAATAATTTAAAAATGAGTCAATAAACAAATTTAGAGCATTTAAAAAATATAGAGGATTTGATTGAGTAGAATTTCAGAACTTTTATAATAATACCATAACGTAATAAAAGTAACATATACATAGCGTATCATAATAGTATTACCCAAAAGATAGTGATAATTATAAAAATTAGTTTGGGATATATGAAATGTCATGTATTAACTACAAAATATAATACATAAGGAACACACACAAAAAAATTTAAAAGAAATTAAAGAACCTATCTCAAATGTAAAATTAAATGTGCAGAAAAATCTGCAATTTCAAACTAATGTATACAGTTGGATGTATTATTTTAAAAGAATTAACTATAATGTTTTAATGTTTAAACTTTAATAATTAATCCAAGTAACAATACCACGATATTTAAATATACAGGAATTATTGTTCACTAATAAAACATACATTCCGAAAACATGTTGAAGATGGACCAATTCACAATTCTATTTTATTTTCAAAACCACAATCACAAGCAGTTTAAAACTCAAATTATAATATTTTCAAAATTTTAAATAATTAACACTCAGAAGGATGTATATATTTAGCTATTAATTAAAACTTCAAAATTATATATTTACTGTTAATTTTATTTAACTGCATTTACATTTTTTATTTAATTTTAAGAGTCTGATAAAGGTTCAAACTCTATTTAAAAGTCTTACACAATAAAGTTTTAGATGTTGGTTTGTAATAGCTTTTTTATTTAATGATACATTATAACAGGGACATATTCGTTTACCCATGTTATACCCTAACCTTCACATGTCAACACGGCTGAGATAAACGTCAGTCTCTCACCTACGTTACGTGAATTCCGAACCTGGAGTGCATTATAGAGTCCATTACTGTATTTCAGGGGTTTTACAGTTCCTGCCATTCTTGCTTTATTGCTCTCTTCCCTGTGAGTGTCTCACTCCATACCGCAGCCTCTTGATTATTTCGTTATCCTTCGAAGTATGACTGAGAGCACATGCTGAATGTTTGATAAATATGTTTATTTAATTAATTATCTTCTCTAATGTTACTTATTTAAATTGTTTTATGCATGACATATTGTAAGTACGGTTTATAGTTAAAAACGGTTTGCAAAATATCATTAATCGTACAAATATTTATAGTATGATAAACATTCAAATCATTTTAAATGTTACATACTCCATTTAAAATATGTATTTCACAATTTACTCGTAGTATGTTAAAGGCATAAGGGTTACTGAAATTATAAAGTTTCATAATATTTATACAGATTTTCGCTACATGCAGTTGACAACCTAGAATTGTATTTGTAGAAATACAACGTTTATTCAAATTATAATTTAAAGATGTGTTATAAAAATGTATCTGAAGAGACCTATGATGTAAGTCCAAACATAGAAGGTGAAATACGTGGTCCCCCCCCCATTTCACCCATCCAGAGAACAACAGTTTCGTATAAAGTGTATTTGAGATGTATGTGTTGATATTTGTTTTTGGTAATAGCCTTAATATTTATGAAAATTTAACAGTTTTCATATTTAAAAAAAATCTCTTATATTTCAACGCATAAAACTTTATAACATTGGATTATGCTGCAGCGTTCATTCTCACAGATTATGAAAATAAAAAATTTACACATATATTGTACATGTTTTGGGAAACACTGCTATTAAATATCGTCACATTACACAACACATATAATAAAAATACAAAATATAAATATTACAATAGTTATCTCGCTTATACCTGTGGTTTGATGAAGATAAACGTGGTTTTCCGAAATGAATCCTTATGATATATATTAATGTTGTACTTATATTGTAATAAATTTACATTCACTTCCACAAAGCAAAGAAACTGTTTGTACTACATGTTCCATATCCAGCCCAGCAACCTTTAACCAAATTTTAATTCAAGGTATGATATATCAAGATATTTATATTCGGACTAACCCCATCAACCTTAAGTTGAATGACTGTCAAAGTTCTTATTTAGGGGTTGATGTAATTTATTAATACATTATAATATTAAGGTGGTGAAAATACCAGGAAATATTTGTTGTCATTCGGAACATTTGTATATATGTAATCTTTTGTGTGTGACCATAATGATTAAGAGGTCAACACTATTTGTGTAGTACAATTTTAATTCAGAAGGGTGAAGAGAATCAGATGATGAAACAATGTTAATTAAGAATTTGTTATTCGAATTAGAATCTGTGGACGTTAGTATGACCTGGACGAAATATTATGCACTTAACTGTTTTCACTTTACCTAGACGTACAATGATCATTTACGTAGGTAAAAAGCTTAACATAATTGTTATATGCATTTAGTTACTGTAGTTAAAGTACTGACATTTTATTACTTTTAATATATCGTACGAAAGTGATTAAAACTTATTTGTATGGGTGAAAAAACAAAAAACATGTTTTTAAATTATTTAAAATTATTTTTAAATTATTTTTAAAACAAATCCTACGACTTTTAATCTGTAACACTGTAATATCAATGGACACTATTAAAATTGTCTATAAGATCTTTTATCAAATTTTAATAAGCAAGTTTTTTTGCCAACAGAAATGTTGGCTTTAAACAGTTAAGTCAACGGAAAACAGATTGTAAAACTTTGAGAGCAGTACATTTTGTAAGCTGAACACAATATCGTTTAAGTTAAGAGATAATGTAAACATTTGTTATCTGTGATTTCTTGTTGTGGTTCAGAATCAGCTGAACACATTACAAAACACGTATACACTATGTAACAAAATGTGTTAAGTAGCAAATATAATAAATTTTATAAGAAGAAAAGTTACATATGAAAAGTGTTATATAGGCTAGCAGATTTTGATGTGTCTAACAAAACCTTTTTTATCCTTTCAGTGTCGGCAAACATAAAAAACTTCTGCTACAAATAAAATTATTAGATATAACAAAATTATATAACACGTTCGTGTAGCATTTGCTGCATAATAGCATTTTCTGTCAGTTAATCATTGTACTGTGGATGCGTGCGGTGTGGAAACTTCTAAGCTACTAAATTTAGTGACTTTATGATTTTTCAATGTTGTTTTTTATTTGTATCTATAAACAGCATGATTGTCTTCAAATTAAAATTTATTTGTTTTAGCAATGGCAATAGATAGCAAAGTCGTATGGGACTAAATGTGGTTTCTTGTTTAGTAGAATGTTTCCATAAACAGCCTGTTTTGTTGGACACTTGCAAATAATCGAAGTCACTGCCACTTTCTTATGTAGCATATCTAATGTAGCATATAAATGGGGTGTCTTTGTTTATATTCGGAGAGCTTCATACAAATAATGTGCTCAAAATCTTCCTAATTCTCAAAAGTTTCTTGAAACTACCTTTGCAATTCAGTTTCTTAGTGATAAAGATTCATAAACAAAGTAATCAGCATTGAGAACATTTGAGAAATCCGTACCACTGTATTTATTTCCATTAGAAAACGATGGTCGAGCCCGTAATCTTAGTTATTTTTTACTCGCCAAGCATGTATCTTTAACTACACTGATAAATACAACTGTATCGGCTGCTACAAGAACTACTAGACAAGTCCCTTCCCTTAATGCTGAAATATGTATATTGACTGGAAGAGGATTTTGTCATATGTTAGATTTAACATCTAAAAATAACTTCAAACAGTTGTTACATGTAATTTAGTAATAATTGGTCAATAGCGTAGTTGGTTAAAGTGAGCTTCGTGAGCTAAAAGTTCTCAGTTCGAACCCAATCAGAGTCATAACAGATTTAGAAAGAGTTCAGCTTATAATCACCGGCTGTTCATTTGTCATTGGGCTATTTAATGACCCTTTTTAAGGAATAGTCAGCCTTGGTATGTAACAAAGACTACATTCTCTCATATTAACTCATCACACTCGTTCGAAATCAATGTTTTGATAATAGGCTTCTAAATGTATATAACATATTTTGTTACATAGTGTGAACCCGGCTTTAGGGTCTTATTTTGAAGTGTTATAGGGACATCAACAATATATTTGTCTGTTGTTTCAACCAACACTACTGACAAGTTTTTGGTAATGACGAAATGACTAAAGGTAATTCCATTATCGTACCTATATTCGAAACCAACGAAGGATTGATAAACATTTTTTCAAATGATTCCATCAATAGTTTACCGATGTCTGACAAAGTGTACTAATGAATTTCCTTGAAAACCTACAGTTTGGGGAAACTGTATATATTATATTATACTGTTCTATTCTTTTTAGATTAATTTAACTGGCTAATATTTACGACATAGACGAGGAAACCCTGATTAACTATTCTTCCTAGGTATTTATATTACAGATTGGGATAATCAAAGGACTAAGCATTGTGATTACTTTTAGTTAGAAATAGTGAATCAGAGAGAAATTACGTCCAATACAAACGAAAAAAACACGCTATATAATGTATTTTGAATACATTTATTCTTTAGACAAAGTCTATAGTGTTCACTTTATTTTGCTACTTTTTAATAAACTTGCATGTTCATATTTTTATGACATGTTGTTTGATAACTTAACAGATATATGTAGAATTTTATATAGCTTTATATTAAAACAAAAATAAAAATTTTAAAATATTTAGAAGTTTTCTTTGATGGCAATAATTTCAATATAATAGGAAATAATAAGTTGCATTAGGTTTGTGTGCACTAGCACTAGTGGTGCAGTGATCAAAGACTTGGGGTCACCGTTTTGTGAAGATTGTGGGTAATAGTTCTACACTAAATCCTATTATAAAACATATCGTTCGCTCAATGGTTACCATTGACATGGATACTACTAGAGAGGTCTTGTGAGTCCATATTTTGTGGTTGTCAGATCTATATGTTGTTTAGCAAAGATAACTGAGAAATAGGATTATGAGTTATCGGAAATCAGTCCAATTCTACTTGGCTAGCATTCCTATTAATATTAATGGCTAGCTGTAGGTCCCTTAATTTAAATGGGCTATTAAAAATTTAAATTTTTAAGGAACGGTCAAAATTAGTCAATAACAATGACTCATCACACTCATTCACACCTCATGTTTGCAATCAGCGTCTTAATAATGAATACATGTTAGACCTATAAAGGCGTTTGTCTTCGTAAATGCACTAACTATTGAGAAACCTAATTGGGTAATATATATCAGAAACCACGCCGTAACTCCACAGGTAACATAAATGTCAGTTAAACTGCCAGTAAACGTGCGTTTGACTGGTGTTGATCACAGGCTAAAACAGATAATTCGATTTAGAGGTGATATCAACTCTTTGAGTTTACAGCGAACATTAGATCTTACTGTTTTAGAGCGCACAGTTAAAACAATAACTTTAGATATTTTTTAATATATTTTTATTTAATTAAATACGTGAACTAAAATTGTGCGTATTTTAAGCTATCAAATACTCAAACATATTATAACATAACTATATAAAAAGATTCAGATATGTTTCATTTTTAAAAATACGTAAAAAGCTTATCATAAAAAATATTATATATTGAAAAAATATATAATCTTTTTATGTTAAGTAGTATTCTATAATAATTATTTTCAAACTACAAGTTAGACATTTGTTATAAATTTATTTCATATAAGTATATTTTCTGTGTCGATTACTCATTCTCGTTTTATAATCATGTGAAGCTCTTTATCAATAATTTCTTTTGATTATAATGACTGTTTTAAATAATAAGTTTAATATGATTTTTTAAAGTTTGATTTTATACATATTTTTATTACTCTACATACTGTACTACGTATGTATCCACTAATAGAAATATTTACAGGCTAAAAGGCTGAACTAAAATAAAAATTACACACACTGAGAATTTTTGAGTAAAGAATTAAAAAAAATTTTATATTTGACTTTTTATGTAATTTTGAGTAATAAAGGGATACTAATATTCTATTATACTATTTTCTAACAGTCAAAGCTGATTTTCATTGTTACTTTGTTGTTGCAATAGATGTTTTTCAGCAAACATACCAATACCAACATTACATGAAAATTGTGTTAAACTGTAAAGAGTGTACTTTTGTATACACCTACACTTCATATTTTGTGTTATAGATATTTGTAATACTAACGCTCTATTGTGATTGGTTTACTTAAGATGTAATAAAGCATTGTTAACATTTTTAAGTAAATAGAAGCAATATCCCGACGTAAAGTTCGTTGAAATTCAGCTATGGAATACTGCATAAGGTCAGTAGTTGATTGTTTAAAATAATGCTTGTGGCCTAATTATAATAATGCCATAGTTCAGTTGTTCATTAAAATATGCTCAGTAATAAATGAGTCGGTAGAGTACAAATAGTATGTACAAGTAATTAATTATACTCGTATACCTAGTTTAGAAATATGTTAATCAGTAAGATATTAATTATATGTATTAGATTGTCATAATTATATTATATGTATTTCTCTAACATCGACACTTATTGCTTTTCTTACTATTGGAGTGGCGTAGATAAGGGTCTAAGGCGCTGGCTTACTACGCTGGCGGTCTGGTTTCGATCCCCGATGTGACCGCTAATAGATTTAGCCCTGCGGCTCCTGTGGTTCGGAGCTCACGTAAGCCGTTGTTCCCCAGGTTAAGTGTTAGAGAGGGTTCCTTAGCCCTAACTTCGACTGGTAAAATAAGACAATCTTTAACTGTTAACTTTAACTTTTATTGTTAAGTTAGTTTTGCTCATAATAAGTAGGTTTTAAATTGTAGTATTTTTATTTTTAAATTTTTTATACGTGTCGATTCCATTGTAAGAGCCTTGTTGCTTAAACAAATTGTTTTGCCACATATGGCTATTAGCTGTCGTTATCTTACTTTGTGGCTTCAAATAATTTCAAAGTATTTTCACGTCTGTTAATTTCCTGTCAATTTCATGCGACATGTTTTCTGAAGGCAACATGTTTGGTGAGCCTTACCTGTTCAGATGTCCTGGTTTAGAGGGTTCTAATTGGTTGGTTTAGCTTCTAGAGTCAAGTGGGGGTAAGTCCGTTGGAGGAAGGGTTGCGAGCGTTCCGGGAGTTCGACGAAATCTTTCAGTGTGTGACCACGTTCGATCTACACGGCGAATTTAACAGTTTTCGGTGTTCTTGACCGTTACGGCAATTTTAATAGTTCGCGTGTGAGTGAGAGGGTGTATGCCGGTCGAGCTTTGTTGTGGTCACTTTTGGGATTTAAACCTCCAGGACAGCTACATCTTCCGGAGGCAATTTTGAAATTTTAAAGCAATTTTCAATTTTAAAAAAATTTAAAGAATTTACAATTTATTACAATTTTGAATTTTTAAATTTTTGATTTAATGGTTCAAAGAAATTTATTGAAAAAGTTAAATTAATAAAAAAAAAGGTTCTGGTCTGAAGATATTTAATTTATTATTTTGGGAAGAGATGTTTTAATTTATTTATGTTCCATTGAGTCAATAAAAGAAGAGATTTTTTATTTTTGTTTTTATTATTATTTTTAGAAGAAACCAGTTTAATTTGTTGAAGTTATTTATAAGAAGAAAAATAAAGAAAAATGTTATCATTGAAGAAGTTTCATTTTAATCTCTCATTTAAGTTGTTCAACATATCAAAAATAAATAGTAGCTATAATTAAGGCTACAGTGTGTCTTTCATGTTTACTATACTTTGAAATACTTACTTGGGTGTGTCTTTCATGTTTACTATACTTTGAAATACTTACTTGGGTGTGTCTTTCATGTTTACTATACTTTGAAATACTTACTTGGGTGTGTCTTTCATTTTTACTATAGTTTGAAATCTTACTTGGGTGTGTCTTTCATGTTTACTATACTTTGAAATACTTACTTGGGTGTGTCTTTCATGTTTACTATATTTTGCTTATAGATCGACATGTTGCTACTTCAACGCTTTCATAAGCCACACCGTGTTAAACTATCACTTCCAAATCATCAAGATATAATTGTGTTCATAGTATTGTCACAAATAATATTTACTAGTCTACGTTGCCACATGTTACTTACCAATGTATAGTCGTCCTCACTCTGGCTGAGGGCAGTGACTGTCTCCCAGCCGAACCTGGTGATGAAGGCTAGCCGGGCTGGGTTGTGGGCGGAGTCCGGTGAAGCTGTCCGGTAGAACAGAGGGAACTCCCGGCGGTCACTCAGGGCAGGAGATGTAGATCCGAACGACACCTACAGGCAGAAACAAGGTAAATATGAACGTGGAGAGGAAAAGTGATAAAAAAAGTTAACGTAACTTCCTTATCACTTACAGCGTGTTTTAGACATAATGACTAATTCTAGCAGTTACAAATGATATCTGAATTCTAGGCTATTTTTCTGGTGGTTACAATCCTGCAACTACCCTAATTTGTTATTACATATTTAGATAAAGACAGTAGAACATTGATATGTTTAAAACCCACTATTTTTCAGCAAGCATCAATAAAAGATCCAGGCCTACACTAACTATGAATATTTTAAAGTAGTATATTTTCTGCGCTATATCAAATAACAATTTTACAACATTAACTGTGAGAATAATATAAAGTAGATACGGATAAAGGTACTGCCCAATTTTCAAGAGTTTTGTTTAAACTATAAGAAATATAAATTTTCGGAAAAAAATACATCGAAAACTACGTATATTACATTAATGTTATATTTTTTTTTCCTAAACACGAATATGACATCCAAGAACATTTTCTTATAACAAATAATACACGATATATTCAACTACAAAGTTAGGTTAGGTTAGCTATAGGGTGCCTATTAAGTGACTACACTTTAGGGGAGGCCTTGGAAAACATTAGGTGTCTCTCTTCGAAAGCGTTGTAAGCATTTTAATTATCATTTTTAAACTGCTATAAACTATTACAATTTGAATTTAATTATTAAATTATTAAAATGCAATAGTTAATTGAAGAAGTATTGGGTATGATGTGTTGTTTTTCGGAAATAATATTTTACACTCGATAAATTACGGATTCATTCGATTGTTTAATTAGCATTCAATATTGGTATAACCCTCAGCAATAAGCAAGGTCAAAGGTGTGCTGATACAAGCACGGTCGTATTTGCATACGCTGTTTGCCAAATACAAACAGTGGCTTTGCTTTCTCAGCAAAGCGTTCATTTGTTATTGCCGACATGTCAATAATTATAACTTTAAACTAAACGGGTTAAGCTTTTCTTTCCCTATTACTGTATAGCATAATTTGTATTTTGATATGATTTTAAAACTATAAAATTACTTAATTGCTGTTGATTACTACAGCAAAATGCATTTCCTAACTAAATATTTAGTCTTAATTAACAGAAATCTTCCTTGCTTTATTTAACCTGTTGATTATTTGAATGAAAACATAAGAAAGCTACATATCAATAAAACGATTATATTACATCATCAGGTGATTTTATTTAAATATTAAAGCTAAAAATAATACTACTAATAGTTTAAATATCTACACAAATTATGTTTAGCTTACTGGTATTCACTCTCTAGATCCTCAGACGAGTTTAAGGAAACTAAAATGTCCTTACAATGGACCATCGATGTATGCCATCTTAAATGTATATCATATTGCATAGCATATTATTGACATGTTGTAGTACGTATATTTCCTAATTAGGCATTGATATAGAAAACCATATATAGTTTAGGTAAGTTCTAAGAAAAATTATCAAAAACGCATTAGGTTCCATATTAAAGAGAATCATCGTATACATTATAAAAAGTCGATGGAATCAACAATATTTTTAACAGGATATAAATAAAATTGAAATAGTAGTATTACACCTTAAATTAATCTTTTTTAACCGTAAATTTACTATTGTAAAGGAATAGGATTCGTATTTGGCATATATTATAAATTTAAAACTTTAGCGCTCAAACTACATTTTCATTGGCCAATTTTATTCTTCTCATATGACTGAATTAAGAATATTAGCCTTAATTTATCTAGAGGGTGTTGTTGTTGAGGGTTATTTCGTGGAATTTTGATGATAATTCTTATGATAACATTTGTTACCTGCACCATGTTCCAGTAGGGAGTGATCTTTGCCAGACTCTCAGTGACCTCCGAACATCCTGCGCCCAGGAGGAACGGCATCCTGGTGTGTGTGTATGTATAGATCGCATGGAAGTATGTGTCCACGCCTACCCCTGGGTCACACTGGAACAGAATGTCCTGTCAATGTAGGTGTAGGTAAACTTACCAACAGAAATATTTTATATACTGTATGTACCAGAAATAAAAAGGAGTAGATGATGTAACCAATAGTGCAGTGAATGGTCATCGAGTTCTAACCATTGAGAGGTTAGTGCTCCAGTTTTCTGAGTGGATGGCAAAACCCCCATTCTGTTCCCCTCGAAATGCTCAACGATAAACTTAATAATTAATACTAAATATGTATAAAGATTTACATTTGTGGTAGGTAACCGCCATTGAGGCGTTCTCTGAGGCCACAGAAGCCGACTGTTTCTGTTTCTCCGTGATATGTAAACATTTATAATGATTAATTTAAAGTTAGGATATGTAGTTTGTAAACCTTTTTAGAATATAAAAGTTTTACAGTAACAAATTGTGACTCTTGATCAAGAAAATATGATGTACTGATAAATACACTAATATTACGACATGATAAGCAGGGTGCAAATAAAAATATAGAGTAAAACCTCTGCAATTTGCCATATTACTTAGAAAAAGATAAATATACTACAACAATATCTAAACTCTTGTACTTATATACTGTAAAATTTGAAATATTCTAAAAAGTACTCTTAGTATATTTTTACACTAAATGCAAAGGTTTATAAATACGTTTTCCATGAATTATTATTTGTTTAGTTTATTAGAGATGTATTGATAAAATATTATATTGATTATGAAGTTTTATAAGAACACACAAAGATACTGTATCTCTAATTTATATGTCTTATATTGTGAGAAACGTAAACCTAACTGAAATATTAGCAGTATTTGAAGGAGGAAAACTACCAATTAGCACCTAATTCATTTAATAATTTCAATCTGATCAGACATTAACTAAAATGTAATATTGCTAGATTTGTCATGCTATAGCTAACATATCAAACCTTTCCGTCAAATATTTTAATTTAATACTGTTATGATGTACTTTCAAACTTAATAAATAAGTTTTAAATTAGTTAAATTTATTTTATTTTTTTAATTAAAACGAGGAATACGTAAAAAAGAAAATGAATTCTTTGGATTCCAGATTTTAATTAACTATTAATTTTGTACTTATACTAATAATATTAAAAACATAAAACTAATTAAATTAATTGCCCACAAATTGTAATACATTAATGAGCTACTCATGTTGTTTGTATAAATTATTTCAAACATTTTCTACACTAACTAGCAATTTATTGAATGGAGCGACTTGACATCGGCGCGTTTAGTGACATTTTAATTAAGCTCTGACGCGCGGTGCTGTTCGGAACATTACGTTTGACAATAGAAAATACTTGTTGAGTTCCAAAAAATCCATTCACATTTCTAATTAATACAAACTATATTACAATTATTAAACTTTGTATAAATAATGAAGTAAGAGCAATTTAAAAAGAAAAATAGTAAACAATAATGTGAAGTCTACAATTATAATATATGTACTCACACTCATATTCACAATATCAAACAAGAAGGTTATAAAACTGATGCATTTAAAGAACAGAAACGTGGCAACAATGCCAGGCTTGTTTGGCTTACAACGCCACGCCATTGGCTTTAGCATTTCCAATGCATCCTCAAAAGCATTTGCTGTAAGAGCGCTCATATGCCATATCAGTCATTCAATAAAAAAAACTATACATGCATCAAATAAATATTCACCTTTTATAAATTAATTAATTAACCGTTCAAGTCGTTTATCTTAATGAACATTGACGTAGTCCATTTATAACGTGTAAACAGAACACAGATACAATTCTGCGTGTAATAGTTTACCATTTATCAAACTACACGTACATTGTTTGTTTTTCTTAATTTGTATCTCATAGAGTTTAAGATTTTTTTTAATATATACCAAACTACAAAAAAAAAAAAAAAAAAAAAAAAAAAAAACATCAACAACTAATGACCGCAATCGTGACTAAAAACTGTCCAGCTTTGGGATTAACAAAATATATTTACTGTATTAAATTATAATGCGGAGACTCCACTGCACTTTCTACTTCATAAATACATATGCTCGTTTCCTCATGGTCTTAAGTCCTCATTGAAACTACGCAATGCTTACACCTCATCTTTAATGGACAAAAACATCGAGTCCACCGTAAATCACTGCGAGATAATAATTATCTACCATAACGGAAACAGTTCCAACCACCTCTTGAGAGCGAGTTGCTCCACACCATCCTATTTAATGGTACCTTCGGCCTCGGTATCTGACTCATGATTACATAACAATAGGAGGACTGTTTAAATCAACATATCAAAATATTTAGTATTGTTCTTGTTTAATAGCTGCTTTTTATTGTGGTTTTAAGTATACATCTAAACTACGCTTGTTTACGTCATCATAATAACTATAAACATAAACAACTATTATATGTAATAACTAAACTATACTATTATACACTGTAGTTATATACATTTATTGGGTATTTTAAGGCTTGTTGAGTTGAGCCGAGTTAGTTTTTTACGTCTCTGATATATTTTCCACCGTCCTTGGCTCCTAAGCTTTAAAATGAATCTAATAATGCTATCTTATATTATTTCAATCACGAAACATTTCATGGGAACAGAGCAATTTACAGAATTAAATTTACTTACTATAAATCAATTGTTTGAATATTTTATTCATGATTTATAAACAATTAGAAGACTTAAATTTACATATTTATAGGCCCACTAACTCAGACGCTCTTCCCTTTGTAAAGATTATAATGTACCTTCTGAAACTGTATTAATGTTCTGGTATTCGTATATTTATGTATCTGTATCCAGTGCAATTATCAACTATAGGTTTCACTGTGGGCGGTAATTCTCTCTCATTTCATTTACGTTCGTCATTTAATCCTGACGTGCGAGGCTAAGTCCTTGTCAGTCCAGCGTGACACATCCTGCATATTGGAGTAGCATACTCGTGTACGGTAAACAGAATATTGTATCTTGAAACCTTTATTTAATCATTACATGATATTGCTTTGATCTATTGTAGTAATTTGCTCATTTATATTAACTTTTTTTAGAGAAAATATACAGATACAGGTGATTAATTTGTCACCCATAAGAGATTATCAGGCCATCTATGGGGCGTGAAAGCCGTTAGAATTTATATTAAAAATTCATGATTTAAATGTAATACAATTAGGCCTATATATTGTATAAAAATGTATATGTGTTAAAATTTAGTTAGAATGATGTAATTCAGTGAGATCGTATAATTGTTTTAAAGATTTTTTTTAAATGTTTAGCTTCCTGTTAATGATTTTACTCTGGACGGTTGAGAGCTGTAATCTTCATGAACTGGCTCTTTTTCTTGGTATGTCGTTTTTAAAAAGATTTTATTAAAAGTAATGTTATTAATTTTTAAGTTGGTAAAGTAAAGTTTGGTCTTTAACGTGTTTCAAACTGTGTATTAGTGCTTTCACTAAGTAGTTGTGCAATAGTCCAAATGGGTAACCAAAATCAAAAACTTTCAATGAAAAAGATTTATTGATTTAGTTCCTTAAAGAAAGTAAAACTGGATTGAATGTTTTTCTTTATGGTCCAGCCCAACTAATTATTCCATAAGTTCCTTTGCTCTGTACCATTGCATAGCATAGTATAAAGTGTACAGTGACTGTAGTTTTCAAAGTTTTATTTGTTAGAAAATGTAATTATATATTTGTGTTACTTTAATTTGGTCCCATTGTGTAAGTTCCACTTTAAGTTGTCATCTAAGGGGAATCACAGATATTTATAAGATTTTACTCTTTATTTTTTTTTATTTTATTTTTTTTAATAATTTTTTTTATTTATTACATGTATAATTTTTACACCAATACCACTGTGCGTGTATGGGTGAGCGGGTGGGTCAATGCCACTGTACGTGTATGGGCGGGTGGGTGGGTCAATGCCACTGTACTTGTATGGGCGGGTGGGTGGGTTTTTCGATACTTTTATTACCAATCTGTCAGTATCCCATCCGCCCGCCCATACATGTACAATGGTATTGACCCACCCGCCCACCCATACACGCACAGTGGTATTGGTGTAAAAATTTTACATGTAATAAATAAAAAAAATTATTAAAAAAAAATAAAATAAAAAAAATATTTTTATTATACATGTACAATGGTATTGACCCACCCGCCCGCCCATACATGTACAATGGTATTGACCCACCCGCCCACCCATACATGAACAATGGTGTTGACCCACCCAGCCGCAAATACATGTACAATGGTATTGACCCACCCACCTGCCCATACATGTACAATGGTATTGACCCACCCACCCACCCATAAACGTACAGTGAGTGGCATTGACCCACCCGCCCACCCATACACGCATAGTGGTATTAACCCACCCACCCATACACGTAGCTACTGATGTACACGTAATAATTTAAAAAAAATTATTTTTTATTTAATAAATAAAAAATAATTAATTTATTTTATTTATTATGATTCTATTTATTCTATTATAAAATAAATAGAATAATAATTTATTATATTATTTTACTCCATAAATGAATATAGGCTCATGCATAGTAATGGAGGACAACTAGTACCTAGAATTACAAAATAAATTAACATATACCTAAAAAACCTCACAAAGTCATGAATACTTTATAAATTATCTTGATTTTCCCTTTTTAAAGGTTTCAATTAAATATTTACGTTATAAAAATCGACGTATGTAATGCGTTTAGGACTTCTTACATATGTAACAAGCATTTTTTCACGCTAAAAACCATTTTTTAACCGACTTACCAAAATCCCATAGTAAACTTAACACAAAAACCCTCCAATGAACCTTTTAATCTGAACAAATACCACGGCAAATTGCATATATGAAGAGTCTGAGACGTCAGTGATCAGCGTATATATGTACGTAACCAAAGTGTATAGTATATATTGGACATAGCTAAAACCAAAATATGACGAACTTTTACATAAAAATCTATATGTGATGCGTATATTAATTTTATTGTAATAGTTCTTCATCAACTGAGAGATCTAAGTTGTATGTTCACAGTAGTATTTACATGTGTTTATGGGTATGTGTTTTTGTACAATATACTTATATAAAACGAAAAGCTTGTATTTCTACTGAAACAATGTTCATTGTTACCTGTTACAACATAAAACTGTAGAGTGAAACATATAACTCAGGGAGCTTCTGTGCCGGCTGTACCGGCTGTACCGTGACTAAAGGCAATGTGTTGTAAGTCATTGTAACAGCGATAGAAAAAGTAAGTTCTAAATGTTGTTTGTTGTAAGCCACAACGCTGATCTAGAATGAATAATTCACCTAAACATACAGTTAACCTACCAATGTCATGACTGTTTGTGAAATAAAAGCAATTTTATGAATTAATTTGTAAAAATGTGTAATTACAAATCTTCATGCTTGATTACGACTTTAAAATTGTGTTAGTTTGTAATTTTCAATTAATTTTTCATATTAAATTATAACAAATAAATATCTACATGCACTATTAACTTACTCCAATAAAATATAATTGATACTAAAATGAAATTAGAAGAAGCAATGTTAACAAAAAAAAAAAAAAAACTCATTAAAATGATTATCAAACATAACCTTTAGCAGTATTATTTAATTAATTTATTGTGCTAGTTACTATAATTATAGCGTTTTAATTAAGGGTGCGATAATATTTTAAAAGTAATATTTTATTTCAACACATCATGTGACATTTCTCATGCCTTTTAATTACTTGTAATAATTAACTGCCAATAGCATTTTAATTATCAGTAAATAACATATATTAATGATATGAATTAGTATGTGCATGTTATTGATTTAATAAAATTGACACTTCTTTATATAACATGATAAATATAGGAACATAAAAATCCGTGTAGTGATAAAACTTGAAATGACATTACAACTGACTTAACCTATATAAAATTGGAATTTAACTTAAACCTTATACCGATTGTCACAACAAACCTGAAGTATGAGCAACTTTAATTTCTTGGTTATTAATTTGTTAAATGTCTATAGCATGTTCAGCATGCACATTAGTCCTGACATTATTGTTTTAAGTTCCATTAATTATAACCATCTTCCAATTCATATAGACTTAATCTTATTAGAATCAATAATGACTAACCACCATGGGATAAGTTTATAATATTAGTACTTTATAATATACTAGTTATATTACATTACATAGTACGGAAATAATTTATTACCCTACAACAAATTTTATTGTAATGGAAATTTTAATTTTGCATGAAATAAATTAAATTAATTTTTGAGTGTTTGTGCAAAGTTGTTAGTGAATTACTAACGCAACGTGTAAGTGGTCTGAGTGGAAAGATAGTAATACTACAGATGGATTTCGGATGGAACGGTGGGTCTTGGAAACCTCCCAGACACACTTGTGGATGTTACGTGTTACCATTGATTTGATACATAATTAGATCTCCCATCCTATATTAAATTTTGAGTCTCAAAATATCAGCTGTTTTTGTGGTCCGTTGTGGAGCGCTAGTGTAATCCCATGTAAATGTAATGCAGTTTAAACCAGCTGTGGTTGCGGGCCACACAAACCAATAAATTACTGCCACAAATATTCCGATTACATGGTTTATCTACGTAGGTTTATATAATCAATGGTGTTACATAACTGACCCTAGTTTCAGTTAATGTTAATGGAGCAATTAATGCAACTACGTATCTTAAATCACTGAGAGCTTAACTTGAAAAAATAAAATAGGAATAGTTCCCTTCCACAAAATGTATATACACATAAGCTGGAGCTTAGGGATATTTAGGCTCAGCATTATTAGTTCAATTACCTCCGAATTCTCCCTATGGTAATTAAATTAAACGAGTAAAATTGGAAACAAAATATAGTTTACAACAATATAACTACGTTATAATAAATATATTATTGAGATCTATATCTGTAATCAATACCTGAGGGCGAAGAAAATGGCTGAACGGGTCTCTCTCTCTCTCTCTCTCTCTCTCTCTCTCTCTCTCTCTCTCTCTCTCTCTCTCTCTCTCTCTCTCTCTCTCTCTCTCTCTCTCTCCCTCACTTCCTATCTCTTCTGCCAATCTCGCTCTATCTGTGGTCAGGTGATAGCAGACGTGTTTTTTTTTTTTTTTTTTTTTTTTTTTTAATTTTGTGCAAACGCATAATATGTTGATTAAGAAATAAAATATCAAAACAGTTAATAAAGTTATAATATAAAATAGCAATTGAGCACCCTTAAACATTTTATTAAATTAACACCGACCAGTTTCGGCAATTATGCCATCTTCATAGGGGTTTACTTTTCAAAAGTGTTACAAAACAAATAAATGGAAATAAAACATTATTATAAAGAAAACATAAGTTAAATTGGTAAATATTTGTGATTTGGTGGTTAAATTTCTTATATGTATAAATATTCGAAACAATTATACATATAAGAAACAACACACACAATGGCAACTAACCACCAAATCACTAATATTTACTAATTTAACTTATGTTTTTTTTTAAATAATGTTTTATTTCATTTTATTTATTTTGTAACAGTTTTTAAAAGTTACAAACCGGTCGGTGTTAATTTAATAAAATGTTTAAGGGTTCTCAATTGTTATTTTATATTATAACTTTATAATACATAGCAGCCCTAGAAATTACAACTTTTCTACAAATCAGTTAAATATCTTAAGTGTACCACTAACAAGATTGCTGGGTTATTGTTTAAAACAGATTATGCCTACACAATGGACATTTATTAATTATTTATTTTAAATTTTTATTTGTTTTTTTTAGACACCCATCCTGATTAAATGAACGATTAAGGATTTTGCATGAGCTGAGCCATGAGTTTACATGAGCCAAATATGGTTTACTGAAAAGCTAAGGCTGACTATTCCTTACAGTGTCATTGATTAACAAACAGCCGTGATCAGCTGATGTTTTTCCTAACCCCTAACAAATAAATCTAGGCCTTAAAATACTCTGCTAAGTATAAATAAACAATAATAATTATAAATTTATTAAATTTATAAAAACACCTGGTACTAGAACATATTGAATACTTCGCCAACCGTTAAAACAAACACTTAATGGTTACGTAACATATTTTGCGTTGTAATGTTGACTTTGTGTTTCATATCCGGCTGGTTGGCCATAGTATACATAACCTATAACATTCACAATATCTAGTCAACCATTAAAACTAACACCGGTAGTTTTGTAACTTTCTATCAGTTGTAATGTTGACTTTGTGTTTCATAGCCGGCTGGTTGGCCATAGTATACATAACCTATGACATGCACAGTATCCAGTCAACCGGCTATACTAACACACGGCAGGTTAACACACAGCGGCTTTGTAACTTTCAGACAGTTGTTATATTGACTTTGTGTATGCGTTGCTAACTTGTGAGTAGTTGTAAATCATTATGACTGTTAATATTTTATCACCCAATAAAACAAGCACATGGTAGTTTTATGTGTTTATTGTCAGTCGTTATATTGACTTTTAGCATTCATTACCACTGAACCACTAAAGTTTGTTCAGTGGTAATGAATGCTTTTATAAAATATTGACCTTTGAAAAGTGCAATATCCAGTCAACTCTTAAAACAAACCCACGGTAGTTTTGCAACATTGTGTCACTTGTAATGATGAATTCGTGCTTTCATAGTCACCTGTTGATCCATAGTATAAACATAACCTTTGATATTAACAATAATCAGTCAACAACTAAAACAAACACACGTTAATTCAATAACTTTACTGACTGTAGTTAAATGTTGAATCTGTGGCTTTACATTGCCCTCTAGTAGTTTTTAGCATATGTGTATATAATCATTAAAACTCCTCATATTCAATCAACAATGATTACAGTTTTTATTGATATTTGTTTTACTTAAAAACAACACCTGAATAAATACTTTTCAAATCCTGAGTAAATACCAAAACTCTAGTGTCTAGATATACCAAGATACTATAAGCGTGCAAAAGCAAGAAAAAAATAAAAAATATCCACTACTTCAAAATAAATTTGTATTTATATATTCGACTCGTTAAAATTATGAAATTAATACTAAATATTTAAAAACAAAAACAATGTATATGAGGATTACATTTAAAAACTATGTATATTTTACGTTAGTAGAAGAATCGTTAGAGAAAATACAGAATGAGATATATTTCAGAGGATTATTATAATATATCATCTCATATAAATACATTGGCTCTATACACATGTAAGGAATATTTCATTTTACATTATTCTTCCATGTCATTTATGAGATTGAAAATGCATTTCATTTTTTATTTTATCAATAGTATAGTATAGGCATGATCTAGATTTTAACTAATTACACCATCTCTTTATTTTAATTGAAGTTATTTATCATGTCTAAATACTTTATCTATTACTCTTTCCTTAAGGGGATACGCCTCCTTCTAAGACTTTTTTTTTATTTTTTTATTTTAAATGACTTTTGTGGGGTTTTCTGTTAATACATGACCAAATTAGAGGATTTATATAAAAAAATATGTTATACAAATATATTTTGGGTCACTTTGGGGCAATTTTTAAAATTTGAAGAATATTTTTTAATATTTTCAATTTTGAATAACTTTTTTGTTTATCAATATAATGTAAAAAAGTAAATATATTTTACTTTCCCACATAACAATGAACATTTCTGTGTATTGAAACTATTGTAACTCAACAAATACAGTGTTGGTAGACTTTTTTACAATAATATGACAAATTTTATGAAAAAAAAACAGATTTTCAATGTAAAACATTTAAATTTATAAGAATAAATAATTGCACAATGTTCTATATAAACACAAACCCTCTAAATACTATCAAGAATATCTGGTTAAAATTTCATTAAAAAATAATAAGTAGTTTCAAATTTATTCAAACTTACGTAAATGCAGTTGATGAAAAACATAGTTTTGAGAAAATGCCGTTTAAAGTTTTCGATTCACTTCACACACACTAAAAGTCACCTGCTCCATATGATACACCCTCTTTTTCTTTTTTCTTCTCTTCCTCTGCCATCTGGGCACTTTTCAATAGCTTTCTGTATTTCTTGTATTTATCAGTGTCCCTTTGTTTCCTCAACTTTAGCCGATGAACGTCCTTCTTCCGGGCGAGAGAAACCGTGTTCCCACCAGGTAAAACTCCACTCATTGCAAAGAGATTCATCATTGTTATGAAATGTCCCTCATTATACAAGCACACACCCTCAGCTACTAAAGCCTCAACCTTTTTTTTACCAGCAAAAATAATCTTAGGGCACTTACTCCATATAACCGTATGCAGAGACTCTTTTGCATTTTGAATCTTACCGGAGGAGCAACGTTCAAATAACTCATCACTTGACAAACGTTGATATAGAGGCAAAATATGTTTGTAAACTGTTTCATTGATTGGTGTTTTTATGCAATCCTTGTGTTTTCTTGGTGGGACATTTAGACAAAACTAAATTATGGACAGAAAGAGTAATTTTATATTGAAATAGTCAAATGTCACTCAAAATTTCTAAGCGCAATGTTTTTAATTTTATTTAAAAAATTCCTGAAAAAATTGTCTAAATCAAATAAAACTTTGCATACATGTTCAGTACTAAATTAGGAATAAAAAAATGTCACTTTTGAAAAAAGTCAAAAAATTAAAAAAATTTACCTATAGATGGAGGCATATCCCCTTAAATTCTAGATGAATAAGCAAAAATATGTCGCATACCTAACCTTAAAAAAAAAACAGGATGTGACTAAAAATATTTCAAACATTTCATTGGCTGACTTTCAAATGAACCGTTCTTCAACCACTAAAATATGCAACTGCTATTCTATTTTTATTACTATTACTTTTTCATATAGCACTAACATTTGTTGACACAATTTGATTGTTCACTTTTGCAAACAAATTCACAAACTTTTGATAAAATTTAGTTAAATCAAGCTGAAAATGATTTAAAAAATAATTTACATTTTTAAATAAAAATTGTTTTGTATGATTTTAATTTGTAGAGCAGTTTATATATTTTGTTAATGGCGCAAAGTGTTATTTCATAATTTCCCTCATTGGCATTTTTAATGGACCATTGTCATAACATTTTGCGATTTTTACCCTCCTTGAGGTCATTTTGGTTTAGTAATCCAGTGTTGTAATCATGGGATAGACATGAGCCCAACAAACCCATTTGTATGGCTCTGCTTATAATCAATGAACATATCTTTAACTTGTCAACATTTTTTATTCCATAGATTTACGATGATAACAGAGTTTAATGTTATATTACCTGGAATTCTTGTTAAATAGTAGACCCATGTTCTTACACAAGTATCTGATAACCATATACTCCAGCACACACTCCTACGTAAATATGTTGTGACCTTAGGTTTTATAATTATTATTTGTAAACTGTTCATGCATTGCATACTTTATATTTAATTTATTCCTTGCTTAATCTTGTATTTAATCTTTTTATTTGTAAGTAAGCTCAACTGGTTGTTTAGGATTTTAAGGGCCGTTTAAAGAAAGTAAGCACAAATTTGACCCCAAAATATGAGTGCTGTTACTTAATAAAAAAAAAAAAAAAAATGAAAACTAAATTACTCCAGATCATAATACAGTTGTTTTAAATTCCTTCCTGTAACGGATCATTGTTCTATTTTTAAAAGTACAATAGTATTTTTAATAGTTATTCCAACTAATAAAGACACTAATCTAATACAAATTAGATATTATAAGCTATTCTTTTTTAATCATAGTTTTTTCTTTTTTGCTTATATCCTGTGTTGCTTGAAAAATTGTTTAAACGTAAGGTATATCCAGAAACATAAATTGAATTCCTTGATTCTATTTAATTAAATGTTTTTGCTGTCATATAAATTAATTTAAAGTAATTTACATATAGTCTTGCTTTCTTTAGTGATTTTCTACTTATACAAACCAGAAACCTTGCATTAACACTATGAAAACTTTCAATGTTATCTGTTACAATGTAAAACTGTCCAGGAAACAATTTACCTACGGGAGCTCTTTACCCGACCATATCGTGACTAGAGGCACTCATGTTAAGGCATTGTAACAGCAATAGAAAACATATGTTCAATGTTCGTTGTTCCCCACTTACTGAACGTGATCGAGTCACTCATATAGAAATATCACTAACCTGTAATTTTTTTTCCATTTACAAAATTAAAATTAATATTATAAATTGATTTGCTATGTCAACTAACTACAAAATAAATAGTTACATAGTTTCATACTTGATTGTGTAGTAAATGTACTGATTTTATGAAAATAAACATCATTTTGGATTGAAACATTTTGTTTGTTTACATTAAATAACAACGTGAGGGTTTTTTTATAAAAATGGCTATGACTAAAATATTGTTAGCAAAATTAATTTACGATGTCCATAGTAATTTGTAGTATTACAATACTGTTTCCTGAAGATTAATAAATTTATTCTGAATTCAATATCCTATGAAGGAAATTTCTTTTTCACAATGTAACTTTTCCATCATTGACGAGCGTCACAAAGCTTGAATGTGTAATCCTCTACAAATTTATGCAACATTCCAAATAAAAAAAATATACTTCCATTATTTAGTCCTTGATAAAAAATTATATTAAACATAAATATTACTGGCTAAAGGAACTAAATATTGTTAAAATGCAGCAACTTATATTATCGTGTAGAGTTTTTGACTTAAGCGGTGTTATAACGTTTCATAAACTATTCACAACCAGCTAAGGGAATCCTGATTAACATTATTTGCAACGTTAAAATATTTCAAAAATAGTTATCTTCTTTGCCACGAGAAAGCTTATTACAAACTAGTACACGTCCACACTACACTAGTTTGGATTAAGCGCAAACAAGGAAAATTATTAATACCTGTAATAGATTTTGTATTTACAAATCCAATATTAAAATATGTTTCAAAATGTCTATTTGCCTATGAGCTGTACACCTCTAGAAGTCTTTAAGTTTATCGCTTATCAAAAAGTGTTTTTTATTTTTTTGATGAAAAGTTTATTTTCATACAATAGCATATTTTTAAAAACGAAATGGGCAATGAGAACTTATTAAATAGATTAGTACAATAAATAAAGACCTGAAAAAAATAAAATAAAATACATTTTAAGGACACATTCTAGCGAAAATTGTCTATCGGAATGTTGAGTGACAGGAAAAAATGGAAATACCCTGGTATGATGAAAGAACGAGAGCTCATCCAGAATAGTGAACACAATGTGAGCCTTAACAGTTCGAATGTCACTTTAAAGGATTAGATATACATAAAATGATGCTAATATCCTTAGACGGCCATCATTCTCACTTTACTGAGAACTTTATGTCCATTGTAAGAAGCTGCTGAACAATGGGAATACTGCTTGGTGATCTGGTCAACTTACAATGATAATTAAATAATATAAAAATGCTTGTGGTATCTTTCATACTTATTTTTTGAACTTTAGGGACACAACTTTCATGTAATTGAAAAGTTATAAATCACAATACACATATAAGGTAACAGCAATACCTTTTACATGAACGTGGAAATCTAAATACCTATAAATATTAACAATGGATATATTTCTATGTCATTCCACTTATTAATGTTAGTAAGGTTGCTTTTTAAGATATTGGTTTTAGTTTGTTCTTCTGATCCTCTATGAGAAGAGGTTGTACATAAAGAAGGCTTTCTTTCTCCTTACCAATAAACAGCTTTTAATGTACGTAGTAAGCATTGGACCCAAATACAGCTACAAACTTCATACCTTTGTATTTATTGTAACACTGTACAGCCTACCACGTAATACATCTATAGATGCTTCTTTAATTATGACATTGTGTTACTCATATACTATGTATTAAGAGAGTATTGTACAAAGTAAAAACTATCCTTTGGTACACAATTTAGTAATACTGTTTAGTTGAGATATTATTGAACCACCCACACACACACACGCACACGCACACGCACACGCACACGCGCAAGCGCACGCGCACGCACGCACGCACGCACGCACGCGCGCACACACACACACACACACACACACACACACACACACACACACACACACACACACACACACACTTATGAGCTATGAACCCTCTCACTTTTTCACATACCGTGGCAATGACCATCCTACTCACCCTTGCACGTACAGTGATTATGACGCATCCACCCTTTCATATGCGTATTGTTGTATAAACTCATACACCCACCTATTCATGTAAGGTAGTCTCAATTTTCTACCATCCGAAGTGGTACAATGGTATTGGCCTACCCAACCACCTATAAATGTACGTGGTATTGACACACTCGTCCACCCACGCATGTGTATTGTTATTGGTATTGTTAAGAGTCATGTGCTGTTTTTAAATATGGATCATTATTAAAGTGCCTGTATGGGTGGGTGGGTTTAGATGCAGAAATATAGTTAACGTCTACCGTGCTTTAACACTTATTTTCTACATATTTTAAGTATACAAACCATAATAATGCCCCATACATGAGTGGTGGCGATGACCCACCTACTCATTTATATACGTAAATGGTAGTGATGGGTGGACCATCAAAGTTTATTATAGGTGAGTGGTAGAGTCTTGACACTAGATTAAAAAATGTAGGGTGGGATAGACGCACACGTGCACTATTACTGATGTCCCTCCCACCCAACTACCAACAGGGTCACATACACTTATGGTATCAATACTTTGCATAAGCAGTATACTAATAGCTGTTTTCTAACGATAAATTACATACAATAATTAGCAAAAATTAACACCCATTGATCGTATTTATTGATTTGGCAAAAGCATTTTATTCGCTGGATAGAAGTTTATTGCTTCGTAAACTGGAATGTCTAGGAGTCTCAGGGGTTAGTTTAAACCGGTTTAAAACATACTTAGGAAGCAGACAGCAGATAGTTTCTTTGGATGGTGTTCAAAGTGAATTGAAACATCACTCATGGAGTCATCCAGGGCAGTACATTAGGTCCTCTACTATTCCTCATATATCAAAATAATATTAGTAAAATTGAATTAAGTAGTGGTCATATGTTTTTGTATGCGGATGACACTACTTTAGTCTTTGAGGGATCGACGTGGACTGAGGCCTCCTAGTTTGCTGCTTAAGGGTTGGTCACAGTTAAACGATGGTTTGACCATAATCGGCTTACCGTAAATGTTGCTAAGACTAAATGTTTGGTGATGCGGTAAATCATGAGTTGCGTCTTCATGTTTGTGACGGTGGGCTGGACTGTCAGTGTGATGTCGTTGAGCGTGTTGACAACTACAAATACCTAGGTGTTATATTTGACAATGGACTAAGCTGGATTGCACATGTTCAATACATTAACAATAAATTACGCAAATGCATGTATAAGTTTTCTGTTTTGTCTCGAGTATTACACCTGAATGAATTAAAAGTAATTTATTATGCTTATGTTCAATCAATCTTGCAATATGGTATCTTAGTTTGCGGAGGTACTCCGAAGTCAATTATACATCCATTTTAAATAACACAAAAAAGTATTATGAAATCAGCTCTGGAAAAATCAGTTTGCTTTCTCACTAACATGCTGTTTGAATTATTCACCGTCTTAGATGTCCACCAGTTGTTCATAAAAGGGTTAATTCTATATAGATTTAAAAGACAGCTTTATATTCTAGAAAAATCTAATCATACATACGGAACTAGACATCGTACCAATGTTGGCACAACTACTCAACGTGTGACAAAAATGCAAATGTTCTTATTCATATTTTGTATCAAAATATGCCAGAAAATTTAAGAATTTTAAATTTTAGCAATTTCATGTATCAGAAAAAAGTAGTAGATTGGCTGGTTGGTATTGGTAGAGTAGACAGAGTGGTAGGTATCTGTCTATGCCACATAACGGCGCAGTTTATTTAATGAAAATTTTTAAGTACATTATTATTTCTTGTCTTGGTTCTTTTTACATTATTTTTCTCTGTACTTGTTTGGCTGTTACTATTATTAATTATATATTTCATTTATTTACTTTTATTTTGAACTTACTTTATTCTCCTTCATTTTTTTGTTCTTTATTTCACCCTTATACGTCTATGACAATATATTTACTAGGAGATTATTAGTAGTGTGTGTGTGCGTATATTCGTGCGTGTGTATAAGTTGTGTATTAAGCGGTACATTGACAGCTCCAATTGTTTAATTTTTAGTATTTTATTCTTAATTTTCCTTCACTTGATAGGGTTATACTTTATTTAATAACTTTTACATAAGTACTTTTTTCTATTTGTCATTTGTGCTGTATGTATGTATATTTTATTCCACTATAACAAGTCGTTTTGTATAAGTTATATACTTACAATTATTTTGTAATATATTCACTATAAATTATTTTATTTTTTTCTCAATTTTAATTTCTTATAATGTTTTACATACAGTGTTTAAGTTATTCAAGAGCCCCTGTGAGACTTTACAACTCGGTTCCTACGCACAGGTTCATTACCCATGTGGGGACATTTTCCATGTTTAAAAATGTATAAGTGTAATTGTATTTTTGAAAATAAATGAACAATTATTATTATTAATAGCTTACGAATTTTTATTGTGGGTCTAATAATAATCAAGCCAGTTGTATTTTTAAAATAAAACAATGGAAAATATATAAAAACCTCTTATACAGAATTGTTATCATACGATTGTTATTCATTGAAACTACCAACATTTAGGACAAAATTACCACATACTATGCATGATTTAAAATGGGAACTCTATAATTTACAGTATACTAACAATAAAAGATCATATAATATTGTTAATAATGTATGTTCACTAACAGCATGATGAGAAAACATCGAATTTAATTTACCATTGTCAGCACCAGACATTGTACATACATTCTTTAAATATTGCAGTCCCACATTCAGGAAACGTTAATATATATAATTTAATATTGTGACAAAGACCATGTGTTAAACATAATTTGACTGAACTGTAGCCACTAAACAGTGCCGCCAACATAACCGCTAGTGCAAGTTGTTGTAGCGTTTTCTGCCACCGATATGACTATAAAAACCTAACACAGAATCGTAGTTATCTGTACCTGACATATAATTGTGTTGTATTATATATTCAACCGGACATTTCTATATGGCATTTACTTTATTTCACTAGACTTTTACTATTATATACTGTGGTGTATAAACATTTACTTTATGAATAAAATATATGGAACATTACGATATCAAAGAATGTTATTAATTCAAGTTTTTAACTTTTTGTCTCACAACACAACGTATTTTGAAATGTTCTTAATAAGCTTTCATAGTAAAAAATACATTTGATAGTATGCAGACCGGTGATATTTATGTTATAGTTTTGATATTCCGTAGACACTATGTTATGAAACGTTTTACACACACACGGATATAACCAAAATATAACCCCATTCGTATAAGTATTGTTAAACACAAAACCAAAATTAAATTAAGTATAGGGTGATAATATAATTGCTTTGGTAAATGTTTAAATCATTATAATACATATTTATATACCAATTGGATTAACCTCAATTTGAAGGGTGGGAGTCAGTGCTGCCACACGCTGATGAATAAATTCTAGTACAAAACCTCTGCAATGTATGTATAATCATATGATTAAATAATATTTGTCGGATGATTTGTTAATGAAAGTAGCCCGTCTCATGTCACATGTATAAACATAGTTGTGTATATTTAATAGTTATCTATACTTGTTAATGAAAGTAGCCCGTCTCATGTCACATGTATAAACATAGTTGTGTATATTTAATAGTTATCTATATTTGTTAAAGAAAGTAGCCCGTTTCATGTCACTTGTATAGACATAGTTGTGTATATTTAATAGTTATCTATATTTGTTAATGAAAGTAGCCCGTCTCATGTCACATATATAAACATAGTTGTGTATATTTAATAGTTATCTATATTTGTTAAAGAAATTAGCCCGTCTCATGTCACATGTATAAACATAGTTGTGGATATTTAATAGTTATCTATATTTGTTAATAAAAGTAGCCCGTCTCATGTCACATGTATAAACATAGTTGTGAATATTTAATAGTTATCTATATTTGTTAATGAAAGTAGCCCGTCTCATGTCACATGTATAAACATAGTTGTGAATATTTAATAGTTATCTATATTTGTTAATGAAAGTAGCCCGCCTCATGTCACATGCATAAACATAGTTGTGAATATTTAATAGTTATCTATATTTGTTAATGAAAGTAGCCCGTCTCATGTCACATGTATAAACATAGTTGTGTATATTTAATAGTTATCTATATTTGTCAATAAAAGTAGCCCGTCTAATGTCACATGTATAAACATAGTTGTGTATATTTAATAGTTATCTATATTTGTTAAAGAAAGTAGCCCGTCTCATGTCACATGTATAAACATAGTTGTGTATATGTAATAGTTATCTAGATTTGTTAATGGAAGTAGTCCATCTCATGTCACATGTATAAACATAGTTGTGTATATTTAATAGTTATCTATATTTGTTAATGAAAGTAGCCTGTCTCATGTCACATGTATAAACATATTTGTTTATATTTAATAGTTATCTATATTTGTTAATGAAAGTAGCCTGTCTCATGTCACATGTATAAACATAGTTGTGTATATTCAATAGTTATCTATATTTGTTAATGAAAGTAGCCTGTCTCATGTCACATGTATAAACATATTTGTTTATATTTAATAGTTATCTATATTTGTTAATGAAAGTAGCCTGTCTCATGTCACATGTATAAACATAGTTGTGTATATTCAATAGTTATCTATATTTGTTAATTAAAGTAACCCGTCTCATGTCACATGTATAAACATATTTGTGTATATTTAATAGTTATCTATAGTTGTTAATGAAAGTAGCCCATCTCATGTCACATGTATAAACATATTTGTGTATATTTAATAGTTATCTATATTTGTTAATCTTTTTATATAGTTTTTTTTCATATCTATTATTGGTCCTCGGTTGTGACTTATCGATACTGTATATAGGAAAATAAATAAATACAAATAAATTAAATAAAATTCACGAGAGTTGGGTACTTTTTTTGTGCAAAAGGTGATCTTTCACTAATTTTACTCTTGTTCGAATATTTAGGATTTTGTTAATCTATTACATTAAGTATATTTATTAATGTACTACAATATTGTAATATGTTTATACGATTCTAAAAGCATTCTTCATGGTAAACATTCTATTAAAACTACAAAAACTCTAAATTGTACTGGGGGCTAAGTATTGTGGATATTTAGGCTTTATTATCAGTTTATTTATACTAACGTGGTGTCTACGTAATATTTTCCATCGACATCGATAGTTCTTGAGGTATTTAAGGTGTTAATATCAGATGGGTACTAGAATTCAGCAGTAGTTCAGGTTAAATAGTTAAATATCAGGCTTGCAATTTTATGGGAAATCAGACAAATCCTACATGAATTCTCAACTGAACTGTAGGTTTCTTAGTTGACTGGCTATTCCTCCATTAATGAACAGTTAGCCTCAGTTAGTAACAAAGAATACAATCGTTCATATAAACTAATGACACGTATTTACTACCCAAATACCCGTATATCTTGAAGACTGTCACTTTATAAACAAATAAAAATAAATAAAAAAGAAACAATATGAGAACACAAGACCTTTTACATAAATTGGTCTTTAACCAATAAGGGTTCTGATAAAACCTCACCGACTAAAACTATCCCCATAGATAACTTAGATTATTTAAATATTCTAGTTAAAAATACACTTGCCAACTAGAAGAGTACATCTAGCTGATTGGCTACGAATTTGTGCGATCTAACATTGAGGCAAATACATAGTTTTTTATGGTATGTAAGTACACTTTCTTTTCTTAAATTAAAAAAGTCTAATATATTTATTACATTCCACTACTTAGAGTATATTTTTTATCATTAGCCTTTACCCTACAATAAAGATATTACAGATGCAATAGCTGGAATATTTCATAAAAAGTTTCCAAACTACATTGTTAACAAATTAGTATTAGATTTAATTTATATTTATATGACCCATTAAGTAAGTTTAAAAAAGTAGCATATTTATGAGGAGGGTACGACCAAAATTAATGTAATGTTAGTTATACAAAACTAGCTAATCGGAGATATCAGTTTCATGAGGAAATATAAATGAGGTTGCTTTGGGAAAACCGTCACTCACCTTAAACTAAATACCTCATTTACATTTTAAACGGGTATGCTAATGAAGGAAAGTAATAATTAAGTTACTTTCTACCCGTCTCTCTTACATTTACATGGTTACCATGTTACCCCAATTCGTTAAATAGTAGTAGGAAAAGAGCAAGGAAAAAATATGATCAATACATATTTATTTTGTTATATGTATGTTGGATCTTGTTGAATATTTATAATTTTTTTATTGGTGTTATACAAGTATCTTCACAAAAAATAACATATTCATGTTTTATAAATAGTGTCAATGTTTTATACACAATGAAATTAGATAACGTTTGTAGCAATTTAGTTTTACACCATATAATTCAATATTAGAGGTAAATATATTGTTTTTATTGGTGAAATTATGGTTGAAGTGAATAACAGTTTAACCAATAACTTGAAAAAATAACATTAAATATATTTTATAAATTCGATATTAGGAAGTGAATATAATTAGTTAAATTATACTACAATTCTTCATTTTTCAGTGAAAAATAACATCTTCACTGCATAATAAGAATAAAAAGAATATCTTGTATATAAATGTTGTTATTAAAAACCACTGAGATATAAAAACACATTTCTAGCGCAGTCTAAAAGACGCATTCGAAAAGATTCCATCTTTGTCAAGAAAGAACTTCGTACATTTTCATACGGTTGCTTCACCAAATTACATTTATGATATCTTTATGAGGCGTAGCTTTGATGTTAGTGCAGATACCAATGACAACAAATTTATTTTTGTAATTTAACTCCAAAAAGAAAATAATGTCTGCGGGTTCACGAGAGTGAAATTGAATCATTGAAAATATATATATTTATGTTGGATATTGACTATTAATTAAGTAAACTTTTTACAAACTAATTGCTTATAAAAATGTTATGATCTAAGAACAACCCACTAATAACTATAAAAGTTGATATGCAGATTATTAACGTATCTTTATGTATTAATAGGATACGTGTGGAGTAGAAAAAGAGTATTGATGGTGATAACAGCTCTTACGAAATAAAATAAACATCTTGCTAACACTTTTAAAGTGGGGTTTTGTGTTTTCTTTTTTAAATATAAATGTTCTTTTGATGGATTTTCAGGTCGATAGGTCTACCTGATAATAAATTACTGATGATGCACTAAATGACGGCAATTACCATTCAATGAGATAACAATAATTATCAAAGAGAAATGGTAGTCCCGGTTTGATGGCTCTTTAGTTAAGGCTTCCATCTGCAGAATCTAAGGTCAAAGGTTTGGTATCCAATTGAGCTAACGGATCGATACTCGTTGAATAAAGCTCGCGCAAAGTCTTAAAAGCTCATTTGAACCAGTAAAGTTAAAACATAAAAAAAGAGTTTTCTAAAATATTTTTAAATGTTTGAAGGGTTTATAGTTTTCGAACAACTATACACACGCAGGCACGCACGCATGCACGCAGACACACACACACACACACACACACACACACACACACACACACACACACACACACACACACACACACACACACACACACACACACACACACACACACACACACGCACGCACGCACGCACGCACGCACGCACGCACGCACGCACCTACGCACGCACGCACGCACGCACGCACGCACGCACGCACGCACGCACGCACGCACGCACGCACGCACGCACGCACGCACGCACGCACGCACGCACGCACACACACACACACACACACACACACACACACACACACACACACACACACACACACACACACACACACACACACACACACACACACACACACACACACACACACACACACACACACACACACACACACACACACACACACACACACACACACACACACACACACACACACACACACACACACACACACACACACACACGGATATAACCAAAATATAACCCCTTTCATATAAGTATTGTCAAACACAAAACCAAAATTAAATTAAGTATAGGGTGATAATATGATTGCTTTAATAAATGTTCAAATCATAGTAAATTATATTTATATATAAATTGGATTAACCTCAATTTGAAGGATGGAAGTCAGTGCTGCCACACGCTGATGAATAAATTCTAGTGCAAAACCTCTGCATGTAAGTATAAACATATGATTAAATAATATTTGTGGGACGATTTGTTAAAGAAAGTAGCCCGTCTCATGTCACATGTATACACATATTTGTGTATATTTAGTTATCTATATTTGTTAATGAAAGTAGCCCGTCTCATGTCACATGTATAAACATATTTGTGTATATTTAATAGTTATCTATATTTGTTGATGAAAGTAGCCCGTTTCATGTCACATGTATACACATATTTGTATATATTTAATAGTTATCTATATTTGTTAATGAAAGTAGCCCGTCTCATGTCACATGTATAAACATATTTGTGTATATTTAATAGTTATCTATATTTGTTAATGAAAGTAGCCCGTTTCATGTCACATGTATACACATATTTGTATATATTTAATAGTTATCTATATTTGTTAATGAAAGTAGCCCGTTTCATGTCACATGTATACACATATTTGTATATATTTAATAGTTATCTATATTTGTTAATGAAAGTAGCCCGTTTCATGTCACATGTATAAACATATTTGTGTATATTTAATAGTTATCTATATTTGTAAATGAAAGTAGCCCGTTTCATGTCACATGTATAAACATATTTGTGTATATTTAATAGTTATCTATATTTGTTAATGAAAGTAGCCCGTTTCATGTCACATGTATACACATATTTGTATATATTTAATAGTTATCTATATTTGTTAATGAAAGTAGCCCGTCTCATGTCACATGTATAAACATATTTGTGTATATTTAATAGTTATCTATATTTGTTAATGAAAGTAGCCCGTTTCATGTCACATGTATACACATATTTGTATATATTTAATAGTTATCTATATTTGTTAATGAAAGTAGCCCGTCTCATGTCACATGTATAAACATATTTGTGTATATTTAATAGTTATCTATATTTGTTAATGAAAGTAGCCCGTTTCATGTCACATGTATACACATATTTGTATATATTTAATAGTTATCTATATTTGTTAATGAAAGTAGCCCGTCTCATGTCACATGTATAAACATATTTGTGTATATTTAATAGTTATCTATATTTGTTAATGAAAGTAGCCTGTCTCATGTCACATGTTTAAACACATTTCTGTATATTTAATAGTTATCTATATTTGTTAATCTTTTTATATAGTTTTTCTTCATATCTATTATTGGTCCTCGGTTGTGACTTATCGATACTGTATATACGAAAATAAATAAATACAAATAAATTAAATAAATTTCACGAGAGTTGGGTCCTTTTTTTTGTTCAAAAGGTGTTATTTCACTAATTTTACTCTTGTTCGAATATTTAGGATTTTGTTAATCCATTACATTAAGTATATATATTAATGTACTACAATATTGTAATATGTTTATACGATCCTAAAAGCATTCTTCATGGTAAACATTCTATTAAAACTATAAAAACTCTAAATTGTACTGGGGGCTAAGTATTGTGGATATTTAGGCTTTATTATCAGTTAATTTATACTAACATGGTGTCTACGTAATATTTTCAATCGACATCGATAGTTCTTGAGGTATTTCAGGTGTTAATATCAGATGGGTACCAGAATTTAGTAGTAGTTTAGGTGAAATAATTAAATATCAGGCTTGCCATTTTATGGGAAATCAGACGAATCCTACATGAATTCTCAACTGAACTGTAGGTTTCTTAGTTGACTGGCTATTCCTCCATTAATGAACAGTAAACAGTTCTAAGGAACAATTAGCCTCAGTTAGTAACAAAGAATACAATCATTCATATAAACTAATGACACGTATTTACTACCCAAATACCCGTATATCTTGAAGACTGTCCTTTAATAAACAAATAAAAATAAATAAAAAAGAAACAATATGAGAACACAAGATCGTTTACATAAATTGTCTTTAACCAATAAAGGATCTTATAAAACCTCACCGGCTAAAAGTATCCCCATAGATAACTTAGATTACTTAAATATTCTAGTTAAAAATACACTTGCCAACTAGAAGAGTACATCTAGCTGATTGGCTACGAATTTGTGTGATCTAACATTGAGGCAAATACATAGTTTTTTATGGTATGTAAGTACACTTTCTTTTCTTAAATTAAAAAAGTCTAATATATTTATTACATTCCACTACTTAGAGTATATTTTTTATCATTAGCCTTTACCCTACAATAAAGATATTACAGATGCAATAGCTGGAATATTTCATAAAAAGTTTCCAAACTACATTGTTAACAAATTAGTATTACATTTAATTTATATTTATATGACCCATTAAGTAACTTTAAAAAAGCAGCATATTTATGAGGAGAGTACGACCAAAATCAATTTAATATTAGTTATACAAAACTAGCTAATCGGAGATATCAGTTTTATGAGGAAATATAAATGAGGTTGCTTTGGGAAAACCGTCACTCACCTTAAACTAAATACCTCATTTACATTTTAAACGGGTTTGCTAATGAAGGAAAGTAATAATTAAGTTACTTTCTACCCGTCTCTCTTACATTTACATGATTACCATGTTACCCCAATTCGTTAAATCGTAGTAGGAAAAGAGCAAGGAAAAAATATGATCAATACATATTTATTTTGTTATATGTATGTTGGATCTTGTTGAATATTTATAATTTTTTTATTGGTGTTATACAAGTATCTTCACAAAAAATAACATATTCATGTTTTATAAATAGTGTCAATGTTTTATACACAATGACATTAGATAACGTTTGTAGCAATTTAGTTTTACACCATATAATTCAATATTAGAGGTAAATATATTGTTTTTATTGGTGAAATTATGGTTGAAGTGACTAACAGTTTAACCAATAACTTTAAAAAATAACATTAAATATATTTTATAAAGTCGATATTAGGAAGTGAATATAATTAGTTAAATTATACTACAATTCTTAATTTTTCAGTGAAAAATAACATCTTCACTGCATAATAAGAATAAAAAGAACATCTTATATATAAATGTTGTTATTAAAAACCACTGAGATATAAAAACACATTTCTAGCGCAGTCTAAAAGACGCATTTGAAAAGATTTCATCTTTGTCAAGAAAAAACATCGTACATTTTCATACGGTTGCTTCACCAAATTACATTTATGATATCTTTATGAGGCGTAGCTTTGATGTTAGTGCAGATACCAATGACAACAAATTTATTTTTGTAATTTAACTCCAAAAAGAAAATAATTTTTGCGGGTTCACGTGAGTGACATTGAATGATTGAATATATATTTATGGTGGATACTTACTATTAATTAAGTAAACTTTTTATAAACTAATTGCTTATAAAAATGTTATGATCTAAGAACAATTCACTAATAACTATAAAAGTTAATATGCAGATTATTAACGTATCTTTATGTATTAAAAAAGGGGAGTCCGACTTCCATATAACGTCAATGCTAGCTAAATTCCACATTATGAAAAAACTATTAATCCTATCGTGATAATTCTTTTTTTATTTTGTAGATAGGCTCAATATCTAATAACAGACACAGTATTTTTTCAATTAGAAAAAAAATTAATATTTTTTGGATTTTAACAAAAAGTACAATTTTTTTAATTTTTTCTATACAAATAATTTTATAAAATTACTTACAGAAGAAAACACTTAAATTCCCTCCATCAGTCACTAGCAAATGGTACCTAAAACTTAAAAAAAAAATTTGGTGATGACTGCCCTAGTAGTTACTGAAATATGAGGAATCTTGTTATAACAAAATCAACTTTCGGAAAACAGAAAAAAACCAACAGTAACACATTTTTTATGATTTACTTACTTTTAATAATGTCCAGCACTGTAAGATGGGTTATTAGGGTCTTCCTCTTCATAGTAGAGGTCTTCTATTTTCCTTTTAGAAAGAGTTCGAGCCTGTCGTACCTTCTTTTCAAGATCCTCTACCGCCTTTTGGGCTTTGCGAACACGCTCCCAGTCGAGGCGCTTCATAGCTTTCACCATATTTAGACCAGCAACAAACCCTAACTCTTCCATAACATTGATTTTAGATAAATACCCTTCATTAAATGATAGAACAGCGTCAAATACTCCAAATCTAAGAGTGTCCAAGCTAACAAAAGTTCTCTTCGGAACACGGGACCAAATTAAATTGTTCAAACTTTCGTTTGGGTTCTGTGTCTTACCTTTCAAGCATTTTTTTAACAATTCAGGATCTGACAATGCTCTAAAGGTTGGCTTTAGCACTTCCATAATACTGCTTGGCAAGTGAAAGTAATTTGTATGGTCATATAGCAGGTTACCGTTTTTGGCTTTGTTGTACTTGCACCATGTATTTTCATCTTTCGGGCAGAGTTCATGGGTTGGGTTATCATTAGTTGACATTACATGAAAATATATTGCCCAAACTGCTTGCTTCATACCATTCAGGTTATTTTCATTTCTTCTAATGGCTAATCCATAGAAGATTTGTATTTTTCTTACAGCAAGTTCTGTTAGGCGATTTTTTCCTGTTAACTTTTTACCATCGGCTAACAGGTTCTTGGTTTTACATCTAACACTCATGATCCTACTACCCATCCTTTTCTGGACGTGGCCCACGCATTCAATTTTGTTGATATCAACATCTGGGCCATATGGTTTTGCTTCATCAACTGATTTATAAGCAATTGTATCACCATCACCTAAGTATTCAAGGTATCGAACATTGTACAGTGGAACGGACCTTTGAAACAAACAAATTGCCCAACAAACAAACAAAAACTCACTTCCATGCCACCACTGGTTCCAATATAATTTGCAGTGCAAGACTCAAGATGTTGTTGTGTAGACTTATTAGGGCAGAGGCAGTACTTAGACATAATATGAATATCAAGTACTTTTGTGGTGTCGGCTGATGTTAGCGACACTATTCCATTCAATGACACATGGCCTCTTCTCTGCCACGAGCCATCTACGCCTACACATAAGTCTCTGCAGTTATTATTAGTTATCACAGCTTCTTCCACAGCAGATTTCATTGACTGTTCACATAGAGTTTGTACTGTAACATTCAATATATCTTCAAAGGTTTTGAATTTTGTAGGGGGTGGTGGAAGGTTCATCAAACCGCATAAAGCGCGAGCTGCCGTGTAACCTTTACCTATAATGCGTAGACCGTATACTAGGCGAATATTTAAATCATAGTAAGGCTGCTCAGTTAAAACATTTTTACTTGTAATTGGCCTAGTTATCTTACTACAGTTCATAAACTTTGAACTTTGGTCACAACTTAGACAATTTATACTGAATTCGGTAGCTAGACCAACAACAGATGACTTTGATAAAGTTAGGGAACCATGGCATAGTTTGCAAACAGCTACTTTGCTAAGAATATTTTCTAAGATACTCACATCAATTATTTCATATTCTAAAGTATCAGTTTTGTTGTCGTAAACAGAGAAGTTTTGGGATAGTTTTTCCTGCGATCTTGAAGCCTTACTAGGCCTAGGCTCATTTGAAGATTGACCTTCTGTATCCTTCGATTTAGGCTTCCCAACATTCTTCCTAGTCTTAAATACAGACCTTTTTGTACCTAATTTCTTTTTATTAGCCATTGAAACGATAAAAACAAGTCAGCACTATGATCAACACAATATCACTTGGAAAGTTTCAGACTATAAACAAAATATACCATGTAACACTAAACGTAAACATAAACAAAACTAATTTAGCCTATCAAATAAACCAGCTGACAGCTTTGCAGAATGCACTAACAGTGTGACCAACATACAAAACATAATCGCATTGTCTAACAAAAGCAAACTGTTACTATAACAAATGTCAATTTGATGCACCTACAAAAGTAAAAACCAGTGCCTGAAAACAGTGTGAAGACCTATTTTATTTTATAATTTCACAACCCCTTTATATTTTTTTACCTTAAGTGTTATATATCATTGTAATCAGAAGATAATGGAGAATATAAACATAAAATAAAATAAAAAAACATATTTTTCATGTCAGACTGCCCTTTAATAGGATACGTGTGGAGTAGAAAAAGAGTATTGATCGTGATAACAATTCTTACGAAATAAAATAAACATCCTGCTAACACTTTTAAAGTGGGGTTTTGTGAGGGAGACAAAGGTAGTTGGACATTTGCCATCATTAAGTAAAAAATAACAATCACGACGTTTCGATTTGGTAAAACCCAAACCTTTTTCAAGTGATAAAAACTAAATTACATCTACACAAACATGTTATAAAACTACGTTCTTAAACTAATAAACTTATCTACTTTAATAATTATCTACATTTTAACCTAGATCCTAGAATGGAGTACAACAAAATGAACTTCTACTCACTATAAAAAATATTAACAGGGTTAAATTAATATAGCCAAATAGGCGCTGTCTAGGTCACGATATCAACGAAAAATGTAAAACACAATAAAATTAATATTCAAATTAGACTGAAATAAGATTACATTAACTAATCATAAATATATGGTACCTGAAAAACACAATTAATTTAAAATAACATTTAACACGCACAAAAAATTATATATATGACTTGGAAGGACTGAGAATACTATTAAAATTACATTTTAACCTGAAAAGACAACAATTATTAGGAATAAAACAATACCATAATCAAATATTACAAAAATGATGAAGTCTTACGACCCGCAGTGACGATGGCATCTAGACGTCCCAGGTACGAAGTGAGGATGATACAATCCAAATGCAGTGTCTACGAAGTTCCCTCCAAGGTGATAAAACACGGGGACTAGACAAACATACACACTACACTTCACAACAACCATACACAGACTGACGAGGTCAGGGATGTACGCTCCGAGATCGCCAAAAATGCGGTGACTCAGGTACGGGGACGGAGACTCATGGGGTGTTTAATTGTTATAGGTGCAGGTGGTGTAGGATTCTGGTTAGATGATGTCATGAGTGTATTGAACTTTTTAAGTGTGTTTTTAAGTAAAGGAACCCACATGGGTCTAATTTCTATGCTACTTTGACTGATTACTTGTTCATTATTTAGTTTCATAAAGGCACCTTCGATGAATTTACGTTTAAAAAAATGTGGTTCCCTGTGAAGTATTTTAGTGTTATCCCAGTTAAATCTGTGCTCATTGTTCCAGGCATGCTCAGCTAATTTAGAATGTGTAGTGTTTCCTTTTTTAATGTTATTTTTGTGTTCTTTTAGCCTAACTTCCAGTGGTCTCTTTGTTTCCCCTATGTATGGGGTTTTGTGTTTTCTTTTTTAAATATAAATGTTCTTTTGATGGCTTTTCAGGTCACTATACGATAGGTCTACCTGATAATAAACTACTGATGATGCACTAAATGACGGCAATTACCATTCAATAAAAATAATTATCAAAAAAAAAAAAAAAATGGTAGTCCCGGTTTGATGGCTCTTTAGTTAAGGCTTCCATCTGCAGAATCTAAAGTCAAAGGTTTGATATCCAATTGAGCTAACGGCTCGATACTCGTTGAATAAAGCTCACGCACAGGCTTGAAAGCTCATTTGAACCAGTAAAGTTAAAACATAAAAAAAGAGTTTACTTAAAATATTTTTAAATGTTTAAGGGGTTTATAGTTTTCGAACAACTATACACACGCACGCACGCATGCACGCACGCACGCAGGCACGCGCTCGCGCGCGCGCACGCGCGCACACACACACACACACACACACACACACACACACACACACACACACACACACACACACACACACACTTGTTGTAGCTGTTTAGATTAAAATTTTTTAAAAATTTTGAATAGTATCATTATTTTAATATACTAAAATATTAGGAACATCATTACGAAACTTCTCAAATTGTTTAAAAAAAATATATAAATATGATTAAAATACATACTGTTGATATTGATATTAGAATATGAATAATATCAATTTAATGAACCGCAATATGTTGGAGTTAAATATTATTGGTTTTATTTAATTTATAGTAATTTATTTATTTATGACATTCAGGCTATTATACAAGGTATTTTATTCATCTTAGTTACATGATATATTAATATGAAATAAATTGTTATATTAACAATGCATACAGTTTTTATGAAAATTTCTCTGTCCATGCAATGTATATTATAAACATAATTCAGCAAATATAACAAACACACGCGTTACTCAAAACATTTAGCCACTAAAATGCAAAGCCAACATTACTTCTTACACAAATAACGCTGTTATCGTGTTTATGCTGTCACAGTTTGGGAGCACAGTTGGCTGGCTATGAAAAGTAAACAAAATATTGCATTGTGTCAAGCTCATAGTATATCTGTAACGGTTGTGCTACTTTTGTACCTTACGTCAATTAGACAGCTCTCCAACAAATTACTATTTTATTAGAATAAAATATAGTCAAAAATCAGTTTGTGCTTGATTGGATTTTTCAAGATAGCTAGCTGATGCCTCAAAAACGAAAACCGATATTAAATTTCCTACATAAATGCCAAGAGAGACAATTTTAGCGTAAGTGATAAGAGGCCTAAGGCTACAATACGAAAACAGGATGTATCTAACACTGATGAACGGGAAGTGGTGTAATCTGTTCTCTATTTCCAAACGAACATTCTTTTGATGTCTCTTCAATTCAGAAAGTGATAACTCTTCCTGCCAACACGCTTCCATCTCCTATCAAAGCCATCTATGTAACAACATTTATGTTTTACGCACTTTACTTTATTGGAATGGAAAAACTGTTACAAGATCAATTAGTTTCACATTTAGTCAGTTAGGTAGTAGTCTTTTATTGTACTTTTTTTATATTTAAAAGATATTTAAATATATTGATAGTATATTTAAATTCGTAGAACAATGACGTAAAATGTTTTAAGAATAAACATAAAATGTAATAGTAGTATAAAATAAATAGTCTTGGAAAGTAGAAAGAAACATGTCATATAAAAGAAGACATATTGAACATAGGCTAATGGGTATACTAGAGATTTTATCTGTAGTTCTATTTTCACCAGATGTCTATCAGTTTTATATTTCCTATAAAGTTATTTTTTTAATATCCACCAAAACGATCAATACATTTCCTAATTTATTTTCGGTATTTTAGAGATATATCCATGGTTCTATATAATGCTCGTAACACTTTTAAAATATATATTTCATAAATAATAACATACATTGCAATAATAACAACTTTAAGATTGTGTCAGTGGTGTAAGTTCAGAGAAATTAATTGTTTCATCTTTGTACGTGAGAGGAAAGGCAAATTTCTCATTAGTACAGTTGGACAATCCACCCAAAGTGGTACTGTCGTAGTTGTTTTGGCAGATATTTACTGTTTTACAGTATAAGTGTGGTTATTGTACTAAAATATGGTAGAGCATACCAAATTATGCATATTTTCATTAAAATACATTTGAGTATATTCAATTAACTTGCATTCAAACATTATTTAGTAGCAATAACGTACTACTATTACTTCAAAGCAATTTTGATTAGATAAAATAATATACTGAAATTTGTCCTGCAAAAAAATTCCACCCCAATGCCTACATATGGAATGAAGAAAGGTATTAAAATGCCATCTGAGCTTTTAATTAATTGATCAAATAAACTACTAAGTAATTAGTCGTCCAGACAAGGAACCCCAAAAATAAGAACCCTTGGACAAGTATTATTTTTTAATGGAGAAAACTCATCTACTGTTTAAGGTGACGGTTTCCATATGCTGTAAAATTGAATACAATAAATTATAAAAAATTATCATTATGTGATCAAAGTCGTTGTTTTTATGTAATAAACCCTGCCATTATAATGCTGCAGCAAAATATTTATCCTGTTATAAATGTGTAAATATAAAGAATAATTTAAAATAAAAATTATGACAGCACTGGTAAACTATGCTAGAGTTAAACTATTGTTATAGAACAATATAATTAGCTACGTTTGTCAAAAAATGCTGTTGCAGTCTGATTAATTGTATATTCATAGCAGCAATGTAGTTGTATCCAAAGATCACTTCATTGTAATTTAATTTTACTATTATAGTTATCGTAATACTGTAACGTAGTTTAAATAATTATTGCTTAAGCATTGGGGAGAACTTAAGTCATTCTTTTGTGAATTCCTCTGGTCTGAGGAAGGTTCACCGAAATCGATCACCATGATATTTGTGCATTTTGTACTTGTATTGTACTATATTTGTGTTGCGTGACGTTTACTTGTACTAAATATGTTCCAACATGTATTATGCTAATTAAAAAACTTAAGTTAGTAAATTACTCATTTTTAAGACACCGATCATCAAGACATGGGCGAATATGAGGGGCGAATGAGTGTGATAAGTGTAGATGGACGAGTGTACTCATTGTTACCAACTCATATTCACTGTTCCTCAAAAAGAGCTATTTATGAATAGCTCAATAGCTAGGGCAACTAAGAGACCAACAATGTTACGTGGAATCCGAACCACGTAGTGTTGGTCTGATATTCAGCTAACTGATTAGTCTGATACTCAGTGTTGTTCCCTACACAACATCTGAACCTTGACTACTATCCTACATGATTACCCCAGACTTCTCTAGTAGTGCTCACGTCGATATCAACCATTGAGCGGACGCCGTTTCGGTTTTAAGAGAACCGAGCAGAGAACAATCTCGCCTACAATCTCCTCAACACTTTGCTCCCAAGTAGATTGGTTGCAGCACTGCGCCATCAGTGCTGATTATTTTAAAGATCATGGTACAATAAAGGATTTTTGTATTGTTCCTAAAATAGAAGTGCAGGCTACATTACAAGATTGGACTGTCATAGGTTCATAGAATATTTATGGTACTTTGTTTAGTTAGTTGATGTATATGACATATTGAATTTAGATTAGTTGATATAGATAAAACTTACATTATGTGAAATATAAGTAACAGATGCGATGGGTAGTAGTATGTGTCATATTATACCCATCGTATTTTCAATAAAAAATTGTATGTGACATGGATTTATAAAGTCAGATTATTTCAGAAAGGTACTAGTCAAGTGTCTATACAAGGTAAATTATAAACGTAATCCAGCAAATGGGACAAACACACGTGTTGGTTAAAACATTTTGCCACTAAACTGCAAAGCCAACATTACTTCTTGCACAAATAACACAGTTATCCTGTTTGTGTTCTGACACAGTTTCACAGCTCAGTTGGCTATAAAAAGTAAAGTACATTATTGTGCCAAGCCCATAACACATTATACCAACGGTCCTATAGCTGTAAAACCAATAATTCGTATTTTTCTATAAATTTAAGTATATTTATGCCCTGAATCGTCAGTCCCATTGAAATGTCTTTTCATTATACATAAATTAAAATAAAAAGGAGTATATGGATATAAAATGTGTTTGATGTAGAGAGGGAGCTAGGGTGCTTTTTAATTCGTCTTCCATTTCAAATACTCATTAAAAGTCGTCATGTTATGTTTAACTTGACAGCTTAAATAGGGCTGTAGATAAACAAACATTTGATACTAATGCTGGCCAAGTCTTTTCACATGATATACAACTTAATACAGCACTTGCGAGTTGTAACGACTTTTTCCAATCCCTTCGGAATTACTTACAGGCGTTAACCACTTGAAACCTGACATTTAGAACTGGTTTAATGGAACTTAAACTTCATATGAAAAACGAAGTTAAAACTAATGGATCTACAAATTATGATTTCAAAAATGTATAACGCTTTTTGGAGATTTAGATGTAACCTTTTAGAATGGGGGTATTTTACTTGATTTTGTATCGAGTTTTTATTTTTTAACATAAATCGTCGATTTAATTATTAGCAATTATACATTGAACTTTTAGTCTCATCAACATTTACTTCTGAAACCTTGTGAACAGTTTTTGTTGTTCAAAATATTGTGAAAACTTCATTCATTTTTCAAAATGGGCTTTGTATTCACACAAATAAATTAATTTGAATATCCCAACTATAGCTTGCTGACTTATAAGGTTTAATATGAACTCTTTTATGATGATATAAAAATATGTTTTCTAGAAAGTTTTTGAATTTTTCAAACTGTTGTTTTAACAAACAACTTAGTTTCCGTGCCTGTTTTTAAATGTTTATTTTATGTAATACAATCAACATTTTAATCACCATTCTACATAACCATAAATCAGTTTATGAACATTTATCAATAAGTCAGACATCAACCGTCAATTGAGTTGGGCAATCAAGCAGTGCTCTAGTGATCTACCGTCAAAATCCTCAGTCAGTGAATCTACCACATTGACAGAAAAATTATAATTATTTAATATTTGCATATGCTTTGTCAGCCCAAGATTGTTTCAATACACACAGGAACTCTAAATATATAAATTTTGTGCAAATATGTGTTCTTAGATATAGAAGAAGTTATAAATAAAATAAGTTTAACTAATTTAAAATATAAACGAGGTTGGAACAATTACTTTTATCTGTTGATAAAGTGTATTATAAAAGAAACAAATATTACACTTCTGAAATACATGCCTAATAAAAACTTTAATTAGAATATCTAATAACATTCATAGTACCACTGCATGTGTATGGGTGGGTGGGCGAGTCAATACTACAGCACGTGTACGTTTGGGTGGAGTGTTTATACCACTGTACATGTATGGGAGGGTGGGTAGGTCAACATCATTGTACTTGTATAGGTTGGTGATTGAGTCAATACCACTGTACGTGTATGGGTGGGTGGGTTAATACTAATGTAAGTTACTAGTTTGAGTGGGTGGGTGAGTCATTATCACTGTACGTGTATAGGTGGGTGGGTGAGTCAATACCATTGTACGTGTATGGGAGGGTAGGTAGGTCAACATCATTGTACGTGTTTGGGTTGGTGATTGAGTCAATACCACTGTACGTGTATGGGTGGGTGGGTTAATACCAATGTGCTAGTTTGAGTGGTGGGTGAGTCAATACTACAGCACGTGTACGTTTGGTTGGAGTGTTTATACTGTACGTGTATGGGAGGGTGGGTAGGTCAACATCATTGTACTTGTATGGGTTGGTGATTGAGTCAATACCACTGTACGTATATGGGTGGGTGGGTTAATACTAATGTACTGGTTTGAGTGGGTGGGTGAGTCATTATCACTGTACGTGTATAGGTGGGTGGGTGAGTCAATACCATTGTACGTGTTTGGGTTGGTGATTGAGTCAATACCACTGTACTTGTATGGGTGGGTTAATACCAATGTACTAGTTTGAGTGGTGGGTGAGTCAATATCACTGTACGTGTATAGGTGGGTGGGTAAGTCAATAACATTGTACGTGTATGATTGAGTCATAGTATGGATAAGTAGGATCTAAGTAAAGTCAGTGTGGGAGGGACAGAGAAAGTAAGTATATGCAGTGCAAGAGAGACATAGATAGTCAACAGACGTTTTATAATGACAGAAATAGTGTATGCGCTCTCTCTCTCACACACACACTGACTAGAAGGAAAAGATTGCACCGGTCACTAATTGAAATCGTGTTAATTGAGCAAGATCTATGCAAAGCTGCATTATTTAATTTGAGGTTGAATTTTCTTACATACATTTTTAATAATTTGCTAAAATCGAGTTATAGCAGACAGTATAGCGTCTACAGTTAAGTATATAACGGTATTATATAGGTTTTATATATGTATATATAGCAGTAATGACAGAGCTGAGTCACCGATATCTTGGAATGTGAACTTTTGTCTACCAAGACAATGACGATGATCGTGGTGACAATTATGATAATGTCTTAGATCATGCTCATACCAATACTTTGAGTGGTAGGATTACAATTTTATGGAACTTGTCAACAAACTACGTCATAATTTAATATGAATAGGAAATTATTGGTGGTTTGTGTTCATGGATCTAAACCAGTTTAGAAGTAACTGCATGTATAAGGTTTACTGACTGCAGTTTAAAATTAAATTCGACTTCTCTATGGGATTTAATAGGTATTTATTTGATAATGTCATATATTTAAATAATGGGGGATGCCAATAAATTTGTTACATTCCCAATGAACTACCAGCATATGTGACATTTGTAACTATCTTATTAAATAAAAACTGCCCAAGCCATCAGATTTCATTTGAAAATAAGGTTTTCAAGATTTGCATCTTCCTCGTAAGCCAAAGTTGGTGTACGTCATATATGTTGTCAGTCACATTGTTTAGTTCTTGTTTATGTTAGTGATCTAAAATGTAACAATCAAAACCACTGATGGTAAGTTTGGCTGTAGTTATGAGTACAAATATGACGAAGGAAGCTTACAATTTCTAATAGCTGAAAATCCACTCCCAAGATTATAATCTTACAAAATTAATTCGTCAACAGATTAGTTATTTTGCTTTAAAAAACTCAAATCCAAACAAAAGCGTTTAGGGAAAAGAAAAATATAAATATTTTACTCATGTTGGTAGTTGGAGAATTTTGATATCCATAAAATATAATTTATACATAAATGGTTTACTGGATTATAAAAATTTATGAATAAACTATTTTCCAATAAATGACAATCATATAAACATATTTTCTAACTTTGAAACAGTGAATGTACACTGTTTATGTACAATGTATGTATGGTCATGTCATGAAATTACAAACGGGTTATCCACAAGTATAGATCCAATACCAATATTGTGTTAATAATTCCAAACCAATCCAGCCACCGGACGTCATTTATCCCGCGTCGTTACACACATGTTCCAGCTTGTCGTAATAAAAAACAACGTTACACTTAATAATTTCTTTAAACAAACATAAATATTTTGTATTAATCATTATGAAACCTAACCTGGATACTGTTTTTCACTGTGGCAAACGTAAGTTTTTAAAACTTTAATTGATCCTTGCTTGAAATATTGGATCATATTAAGTATTTTAGACTATCTTAGTTAGGTTAAATTTTAAGCTTAGATAAATTTATAATTGTTTGATTTGTTTATTGTTTATGTAATAATATGCTATTCAAATTGCATATACATGTATATAATATAAATAAAACAAAGATTTGCATTATTCTAGGAGAAATAATGTAATACAGATTCGCTTTTAGGCTAAATATTGTTATATTTGCCGGGCAAACTTTTAGTTCGGCTTGCTAATATGTTTCTAGGCCGTGAATTTATCACTCGGGCCTAGCCGGACTTTTGGCCTGATAAGGTAACTTTTCAGTTACAAGATTCTTGACAAGGGGTTGACAACTCTTAAAAAGGTATGACTGAATGTTAAAGCTATATTATTAGACATCAGGATATATTTTAAGTTTCCTTGTATTTAGAACTGCAACACCATTGAGCAAACAACAGTTTTTTATTTTAACTAACGTATGTATTTCACGTTATAGAGAACTAATAAGAATAGTAAAACTAGGGTAAGTTGGATTTTAATATATGGAGTTACGTGGGCAGAAAGGTCATCACTAACCTACGTGTATTGGTAGGTGGTAAATTTACAACTACTATACATGCATGAGTAGGTGGGAGGGCCATTACCAAGGTACGTGTGAGGATAGATGGGAGGGTCACCACCAAAGTGCTTAGAAAGGACCATACACACTGTAAGTTTATGGGTGGGTGTTAGGTCATATAGCCAATCTACGATCACAAGAGGGCTGTGAGTTCATAACTACTACATGTGTATGGGTGGGAATAAATTCCCACGAATACTGTCATAAGCCTTGTTGGCATGGTGGCTCAGTGGCCAAGACTCCGGACTGTGGAGGAAAGATCCAACAGGTTTGAATCCCGATTGAGATAACGTTGTGAATATTCACACGTTAAATAAAATTAACGCACAGGCCTGCTGGTCCATGTGATTTGTGAGTGAAGTTAAAAAAGAAAAAAACTCTACGTGTACGGGCGGGTGGGAATATCATTACTAACTTACATTTATGAGAGGATGTGAAGGTTATAACAATTGTAAGTGTATATGGGTGGAGGGGTTCATTGCTTGGGTGAAGGTATGAATGAATGGGAGGGTCATAACCATTGAATGTTTATGGGTAGTCAGTAAGGTCACATAGCGTATGTACTTTTCGGGTGGGTGGTGAGCTCTTTACTATACGTGGAAAGATGGGGAAGGAATTTCGTGAACACTTACAAAAGCCTTCGTGGCTCAGTAGTTAAGAATGAGTGTAGGAAGGTTATTACAATATCTATAGTGTATGGAAGAGATATATAGCTTCTATACGTGTATGGGTGGCTGTTGGAAACATTACTTAAGTACGTGTATAAGGAGGAAGGTTATGTGAAATTCATAATCTCTGTACGTTTATGAGTAGTTTCAAAACCACTATATGCACTGCTCAAAATATATTATGTTTTTAAATGTTAGAGATTGCATGTAATTTTTATGTTTATTTTATTTGAAGCCATTCTTAAATGTAATATAAAATATATTTTTAATGAACTGAAGGATTATAATTTTTAAAGAAAAATAATATCAAATCCAGGTTGGTTAATTTAGATTGTAAAATTTTATTTAACCAAAAAAAGTCACAAAAGCAACTTAACGTCTCAATGATCATTTTAATGTTCTTATAGTGATAAAAAACTATACAAAATTAAAAATAAATAAACATTATTTCAGAATAAGAAACTGAACAAGGAGGCCTTTGAATAGGAGTCTATCCTGGCTGAGTGAGAGTTATTTGACAGTAAAGACAAAATTGAAGAAATGTTTAAAATACCAATACAAATAGTGTAGTCTTAAGCGACGTTATGTAGAATAATTAATTGTAAATAGTAAACTGAAAATAGATTTGAAGTAAGTGTGAAAATGAATGAATTAGGGTGTGGTTGTAGTTTGTCGTCTTATTATTTAAAATCGTCCATTGTCAAGATCTTTGAAGGGGGGTTGAATAGATCGTCATTAGACCTGAAGAGGGCTTGAGAACCGCTGACTACCCACCTCACCCTACAGCTGTCGAAAGCCTCTATGGATATTTTTACCAGCTCTTTTTATAAGAAAATAGATCCAAAAGCCATTAATGACTAGTAGTAAAGAAGTTTCATTTAAAAATGTTATAAACAGAAGCAAATATAATAACTCATAGAAATTACCTGGAATATTGAAATTCATTTCTACAAGTTATAAAATTATCTAATAAGAAAAGCTTAAAAAAATGATAAGAAGCATATGATTTTCGACGAAGGTTCACGCGAAATATTTTATTAATGGAACCTCTATTTGAAATTAATTCCATTAATAAATAATATAAATAAATTACATTTTTTGCCCCTAACAATTATATAATAACTAAACAAAACATTTTTTTATATTTTCAAATATATTAGTATATCTTCTAATATTAGTTTTCATTTAGAAGGTAATGTTGTACGAAATTATTTTGCAATCAATTTCTGCAATATAATTTATAATCTTCTGGAATTCTACGTTTTGATATCAGTTATTTAAAAATCAAATTTAAAGAGGGTGGGATGACTACGTTTGAACTTGACAACTTCAATGATAATGTGTTAGCTAAGAAGGTTCTCGTTAGGATTATGAAGACAAATTAATTGGCCCCAGGAAACATTGGTAAACATTTCTAAAAGAGAAAAAAAACATTTAAACATAATCAATGAAAACCCCCTAATCTATTTCAAATCGTATTTTCCATTGTACAATTCAATTTTACCGTAATTATATTTAGTTTGATTATTTTCTTTAAGAACAGTAAATTTGCGTAAACTGGAAAACAATGATAAGTTATCACTTACAAATAATTGTTTTAAATATGAAACAAATTAAATGAGTTTGCAAATATAAATATGTTTGTAAATTTTAGGGTAGCTCTAATTCATATTTGAAAACTTTCTTGATGATGAATTAAATAAAACGTTTCTATTAATCAAATTACTCTACGTAATATAGTCTCCGCTGTATTTTCATATCTCATGACATGAAGATGTCATATATTATCCTTAGCTTGAGTACAAACAAATCATATTTTATATATATCTAATACGTTGCCTTATTTTAAAATATTTTGTCTAATGTATTTTAATTTGTTATTAAGTCAAACGTATCCTTTTAATGAAGAACTAGGTGATTTCTGAAGTATGTTTTTAGATTTACCAATGTTTTCCTAATGTGAAAGTGAGCAAAATAAATATTTATATGTCACAAAAACATAAGAATGATAATTATTGAACACGTTACATCATTCATGAAAAAGGTTAAATGGTTTGACTTAAAGGTAAACACCAAATCCCTTAGTATTAAATTTAAAAAAAAATAATAAAAATGTTAAACTGAGACGAGTAACTCTAAAAATACTAATTTACTGTCTACCAGTACTTTAAGTAATTGAACAAATTAATTCTCTTCTTCTGGTTAAAATGGACAGTCATTTAGTTGATCTATATTTAATCAAACCAGTATTTGTTTATAGTAAATTTTTCTAATTTATCAATTGTTCAGATATAAAACTAAAAAATTTCCCAACTGTTAATATATCTGGGGAAATTATACATTTACTAGCCTTAATCAAGAAAAGTAAACACTCGTGATTCATTAGGCGAATCCTACTCCTCAGAAAGAGCTGCCTTATACTTACCAACCCATAGAATTAATACATAACTATGGTGAATATTGACAGTTGATCTCACTATATGTGATAAAGTATACTTCTAATATGAATTTCCGAAAAATTAAACTTCGAAAGTAGGAGGATAATGTATAAGATATATAATAATATAGTTTTATATTTATATATCTATTAAACATTACATACTATTTATTGCAATACTCAAAATAGTTTGGTCTTATGTCCCCGTTATGAATGTCATAAACAATTATTTTGTCCACTCATAAGGTAGAGTACCACTTTACTCTTAGGCCTAGGAAGTTTCAGAAAATTTACAACATAAACTTTATTTTCTAATACTTTTAATAATTTAAAACGAAATGAAAGGACTTATTTAGGCTTCTTAATTTTTATGTTTATAATTAACCCTATAGAGTTCAAATGGAGTAAAGGAAAAACAACACATTGTTCTTGCTTTCAGTATAGTTTTAATTAATTTGCTTATCATAACATCGTAATTACAAAAGTTAAGTAACTTAAACAATAAAATATATGAATTCGAATAAAGTTGCATGTAAAAACTGTTCATCGTAAACATGATAGGTGGTAAAAACAATATTTTATGTTTGCCTGTAAAATGAAACTGTAAAATATGGAATAGCAGTCACAAAGGGCATAGGTTTTAATAATAATGTCCTAAATATTTGTATAACTAATATAACTATACTTATAGACCTATACAATAAATATAAATAAATACTCAAATATAAAATCGATAATTTTTTATAAAATTAGAGACAGATTAGTATATAGTAATATTACTCAGTTAAGTTTTTATAAATAATGATGTTTCTGTGGGTCTAGTAAACAATGAGTTTCAAATTTTTGTTTTTACCTAATTTTTTTAACATGAATTGTCTACATTTAAATAAAATTCACCACAAAATCAATATGGTACATTTTTATTAATTGTGTGTTTAACACATGAACAGTCAAATATTCATTATGTTTTCAATTTTTGATGCTGAAAATGAGTACTCTAGTAATGCTTGTACCAAGATGTAATATTTTTTTTAGTATTTGGAATCGGTTATATTTTAATGTAGTTAACTCTTTTCTTGACTATAAACAAATATTATAACTATGTTATATACTTAACGGGTTTCAAAATTAATTTTTTTTTTGATATTTGTAATATCCAATTTACTCATTATACAAATTATTGTATTGTACAATTATTGTAATTATATAAATAATACATTATCTGTGAAAGGTAACTACGCCAATTTTTTCTTTGTTATTAGAATCAAACGCAACACAGCTTTGCACCATTTGTTAACTGAAGACAGTCATAAGAGGAATGACAGGTATCTTTCTTAGGCAGACTGTGGGCAGGTAGAATCACCGGGAAAATGAAGACGCAGTGAAGTTAGGAGTGCTCAGACGCTCGGGACTAGGACGACTCACTGTCGGCCGCCATCTCTTGGCTTCACTCTCCGTGACAGATGGCCTCTCTATTTATATTCTGTGCTCGCTGGACTACAAGTCCAACACGCTCATAGACCCCCTTGATTAAAATCAGTTAACGAACGTTTTGATATATTTGATCAAAGCCAGATACATGTAAGTAATGCAAAAATCATTGGAAACCAACTCTGTTACATAGTACATTGTAATTTAAACATATTTTCAGCAATGTGCTGAAAATTGCCTTTGTAAACGATATTTTGAATATAATAATTGTAATTGATAATGTAAGAAAATATCTTAAATCTGAGAGTTTAAATTGATCTTCTATGAACCTTGCAGTTCCTTAAATTTTAATAAATATGTCACAGTCTTATAATAAAAACCACAAAACCTAAACAGTAAAAAAAGATGTTAATTAATTGCTATTATACTATGCTCATTACGTGGTTAGCTATACTTATTATATTACTTTGGAATTAATCCTTAGCATTATAATAATTTATTGATTCCCTATAAATAAAAATATATTGTTATTTCTGTTATGTACACTCACTGTTGACATAAAACATTATGTATAGTTAGAATAAGAGTTGGTATTAGTTTAGATTGACCGATTAAGTGGATCAAGAGCTATTATTAAGTCATTGTCGTATAATACGTTAGTGTCTACTCTCTCCTTCTTCGTGTGCTTGTAGAGAACCCCAAGGCTCTCATCTGGGTCTACTTCTTCGTGTGCTTGTAGAGAACCCCAAGGCTCTCATCTGGGTCTACTTCTTCGTGTGCTTGTAGAGAACCCCAAGGCTCTCATCTGGGTCTACTTCTTCGTGTGCTTGTAGAGAACCCCAAGGCTCTCATCTGGGTCTACTTCTTCGTGTGCTTGTAGAGAACCCCAAGGCTCTCCTGGGTCTACGTCTTTTTAACAATTTCATCAGTGACTGTAGTACAGTACAGTGACTGTACAGTCAGTAATAATGTAGGTATCAGCTTCAAAGATTTCTAAATGACTGTTAGTTATAGTATCCATATTTTACTGGCTTTTTAATTATAAATTTATTATAATTGAACACTTTTAAGGCTGTTTGGTCAAAACAGATTTTTGATTTAAATGACTTTATATCAGCTATTAAACGTATTCCAAGTAGGTTTTTGATTAAAATTACAGTTATAGTTATAAATAAATCACCTCAAAGATGCGAATTTGAGCTTCCTTGCTACATGCAGAACGAAGAATCTATTTTCAAAAATTATTCCCAAATTTTCAAAACAGACCCTCACAGGACTGGCCTTGCTCATCAGTTATTTCAAATAACGGAATTTAACTGCAAATCAGTCAATTCGATTTTAAATAATTAATGTTATAAGTTTACTTTTATTTTATTACTACAAGAAATACCATGTCGTGTTTGGCATCTTATACTTTTTAATATCACTCAATTTACAAAATCGATTAACTTTATATACTCAAATTTTGGTTGTACTTTTACCCGTATGTTATATTACAAACCAATTGCAACGCACACGTACAGCGAGACACAGCACCCGCACCCGCAAAATCGCGCTTAAACCACTTCCTGCAATTATAACATACCCATCCCAGAGGAGGGGAGGGGGTCGAGTGTCAGTGGATGAGTAGATCGCGGTCAGACGTATAGTTAGCGCTTCAAGCGGAATTTAACTGTCCCTAAATCCGGCCGAACCACCTTAATGTAAATTTTGAAAAAAAAATGGATTTTATTTTACAGTTAACAAAGACAATGTATTTGTATTATTAAACTATGAACTAAATTATTTATCTCCTACAAAAACAGACTTACGTGAGTATCACACTTGTTCTTAAATTAAATTCATGATTGTAACAAATTTTAAAATACTAACCTTACGGTTACATAATCCCTGCTGAACCAAAAATGCATGAAAATTACCATATTTTATATATAGACTATTTAATAATATATGTAAATATAATGGAAAATTAACTAATGCATTGGACAAAGGCTGGTATGATTATGGTAATTATGAGCTAACCTCAATCGATAGTCAATCATGTGGATAATTGCTCCCTGTAATCGATTATCTGCATCTGTTCTATTATCTGTTAACAGACAATATCCTGATCTGCATCCTGAATTTGCCGAATAGGCAATTTCTGTACCGGTATTTCCATTATGAACTATCATTAGCTTAATTGCAACACTCACATTAAACATTATAAAAATATAATATTCAGATGAAGGAAGATAGGCGTTAAGTGTTTAACTCAGACTTTAAGGGTCATTAAATATTGTATTGAAGGCAATTCCAAACTTTCAAAGTAGGCCTAGTTTATAATTCTTAACAACTTAAACAAGAAGTTTCCTCTCCTAAAAGAAAGTCATTTAAACATTTAAAATTGAAGTGTCATATTTTAATAATGCTGTGTGTGACTATATTAAGCATTTCCCCAGAAAATGAAAAGTTTTCATAATTTGCCACTATCTGAAAAGCTAAACATGTTATAAAATGGCGAAACAAATGCTTTTGACGTTATTTTATGTTTTCTAACCAAAATTATTATTAAATTAAAATACATTTAATAATAATGACTTAGCAGCAAAACTGCTAAGTCTACACAGTAACAGAATTAAACTATAACAACTAAGTTCTACATTGAACTAACTAAGGGGATTCAAATTGAATAAAAATGGTACCTGCTTTCACGTTACACGTCAGACTTTGTGGGTGAGTCAATACAAATATATGTGGAGGTTTAGGTGTGTTGATCATTGCCCCTGTCTGTGAAGGGGTGGGTGCGTGAGTCAAAACTACAGTGCGTGGAGAGATAGGTTGGTGAGTCAATACAAATATATGTGGAGGTGTAGGTGTGTGGGTCATTACCACTGTATGTGAAGGTGTGGGTGGGTGAGTCATTTCTACTGTGCGTGGAGAGATAGGTGGTTGAGTCAATACAAATATAAGTGGAGGTGTAGATGTGTGAGTTGTACCGTTTTTATTTAATTTTAGTTCGAAGTCTCAGTTAGACATTATAAATCTACTCCCTTCTTCGACATGTAAAAGCACTACGATACCTGACTGCAGCTTTCCGGCCATCACCAGCAAAGTTCATATTTTACTCACGTGTGGGATGAGTAGAGGTTTAGGGTCATTACCATTGTATGTGGAGGGGTGGGTGGGTGAGTCAATATGTGGAGGTAAAGGTATGTGGGTCATTACAACTGTATGTGGAGGAGTGGGTAGGTGGGTCAATACCACTCTGCGTGGAGGGATAGGTGGATGAATCAATACAAATATATGTGGAGGTGTAGGTGTGTGGGTCATTACCACTGTAGGTGGAGGGGTGGGTAGGTGAATCAATACCACATGGAGGAGTGGCTGGGTCAATACAAATGCATGCAAAATCCTTAGGCAAATTAAAAATGTAAGTACCTACCTAAACTACTCGTATTATTAACTTTAATGATCATTACACTAATAGAGTATGTACGACACTAGATAATTATACACACACAATACAGAGTTGGTAATGTATATAGTTTTTTATTATAATTTACTAATTAATATAATTTACAAGGTTTTGTAAAATTTGACAAATAATTATATTGAATTACATAACTTAATTTAAGTGGCTTTACATGACTTTAGACGTTATGTCATGGGCTAGCAGTCTACTGTCAAGTTGTCTCTAGACTCATCCTACACAATTTAGTCAATAAAATCACAAGTAACTACTATCACATTGTTCAATTCGTCATTATTGGTTGTGGTGACAGTCGTCTCTGTTGTTGTAGTGACAGTCGTCTCTGTTGTTGTGGTGACAGTCGTCTCTGTTGTTGTGGTGACAGTCGTCTCTGTTGTTGTGGTGACAGTCGTCTCTGTTGTTGTGGTGACAGTCGTCTCTGTTGTTGTGGTGACAGTCGTCTCTGTTGTTGTGGTGACAGTAGTCTCTGTTGTTGTGGTGGCAGTCATCTCTGTTGTTGTGGTGACAGTCATCTCTGTTGTTGTGGTGACAGTCGTCTATGTTGTTGTGGTGACAGTCGTCTCTGTTGTTGTAGTGGATCGATGAACCTGAATGACTATTTTCTTAAAAATTACTAGATTATTATATGTTTGTTTATTATTAATTAGCGGATTACCGATTGTTACATAAGTTTTTTTGGTGTTGTAAAAGAATATTTATATCTATTGATTGGATTTTCTTGTAAATATTCAATTGCAAGTGGAATTTTTATAGAGTAATAAGTACCACCTAGGGATATGTAGGAATATTAAACACGAAAACAATCCAATTCCAACAAGCAACAAGCTCCCTCAGCGTAAAAACCTGGCTTCTAAGTGGATTAACTGTGATTGTTTTATTTGCTGTTTCATTGACTGAGAATTTAATTTACAGAAAATATGTGTTGTTCTTATTATTACTGTCGTTTTTAGAATAATCGGCAAGTAATAGTTTCTGTCCAATGTTAAAAACTGCTTTAGAATCAAAATGTAAACAATATTCTAATGTTACAACAATTTTAAATATTGATTTACTAGTCTAGGCGATAATAATACGTTTAAACAAAAAAGTCTAACAAATAAATTCCTAACTTGATCGTACTGAGGTACACAAATATGAAATATATGTTCATATGGCCTTAGTTACTCACTATAATGTAACCAAAAAAATAGCGGTCAACTATCCTTGATTTGTTATTTGATTATCCTTACTCATTTATCAACCACAATCTAAAGTAAGATTCAGCCCAGGAATCAAAAATAACACAAAAACAAATTAAACTCCTCTTTTTTTACGCAATCTTATAGTATTATATTTACTAATTTAATGAATGTTATTATGTAAAGTTGATAATGATAGTATATAGTCACCTAGTACAAAGCCGGGTGTGGGTGAAGTACAAGCAGCAAGAACATTGCAGAAGCTGGTGTAAGCCAACTGGCATGTCAATGCATAACACTATGTAGATGGGAGATTACATGATTACTGCAGGAGAAAGGGAAGTGCAAACAGATTATCGCTAATGCACGATGTTTGGTTGCAAGACCAAGAAAAACACTTACAAAACAGAAGTAGGTTAAAAGTATATTTAAAAAATAAAATTTGTGACCCAAATATATATATATATATATATATATATATATATATATATATATCTTTAAGACGAAGTAAAAAAACTACTAATGGAGTTGGTTCGAGCTAAAAGCTTACAACTTACCTTAGCTAAAATATTCCGAGTTTAAAATTATTTAATATATTATACTAACTTGTAGTTTAGTATTTTTGTTTGAATACGATTGAAAAAATTGGTAAAGCTTTGTATCGTGTTAAAACAGTAAGTGGTACATTTTAACACATTACAAGGTTAATTGGATTTTTGTTGCTGACTTAATTTATTTTATTTTGACGAAATTCATCATTTGAAGGAAAGTATAATTTCATGAGACGGGTTCGGACAAAGTAGAGAATTTTACTGGAACTCACGAATCCTTACCGACGACCGTAGGGATTTTTGTATTCCTTGCCGACAACAGTCGGGACACCGAATCCTTGCCGACGACTGTTGGTATTCCTGAATTCCTTGGCGACGCCCATTGGGATTCCTGAATCCTTACCGACGAACCTCGAGATAATAAGTAGTTTCACAATAACAATAACCACGTCCATCCGACGATGATGAGACTTGCAGCTTAGGCTGAAGAGTTTGAACTTGTTTTCCAAACTCATTACAGACTGAGTGGATGGTTTATTTTATCCAGTCTAGGGATGAATTTAGAATTCTTTAAAGCGAACAATTTAAATTTAATTTTAGTTAACGAATCTGAACACTTTTGTTTAACAGGCCCTGGAGTCGCTGAGCCTATCAGGGAAACATTTAGAGATAAATGTAAATGTAACTAATTTAATCGGGCGACAAAAACTATTTTGCTTACGCCCCGAATTAAACGTTACAGTTTTGGATTGTATTATTAAACTTACAAAAGATACAAATTTTCGATATTTTTATCACGATCTGTTAATTGTTAAAAATAAAAGTGACCTAGGTTTATATTTTCCAAAAATACTTTATTAATATAAGTTTAGAACATTTTAGCATCACACAACGCTGACATATTGCAATATAAGTACAAAATATTATACACTTTAAAACTTATCATTTTGTTACATTTTCACTTAAACTGTGTTGTCTCACATTTTGTATTCCTACCAACACGCAATGTGCTAATTAGGAAACTATTAGCATTATTGACGAAATGTTTACATGTATTCCTTTTCATGTCAATAAAATATATTTTATATAAATTGTATAAGTGTAAATAAAAGTAAATATACATGGTAAAGATTTCTGAAGAAGTATTTAATTGTATAGTTCATAAAATCAAAATGGTCTTTTATCCACTAACAGAATAATATCATAGAACATTATTAAACATTACAGTATTTGTTTTAATTTGAATTTACAAACAATACTAAATAAGTACTAAATATAAATGATAACAATAAAATGAAATATAAAAATTGTCGTATTGTATATATGGTTAAAGATCAATCCCGTGTTAATGGAAGAGAAAATAAAACACACGTGACCCAATTACTGTTAGGCTGTTGCACAGAGATTAAAGAAGTAGAGGTCACATCCAATAGTGTGCTAAATGTGAGTCGAGTTTCTTGTTTGTCATACAACGGCAGGGCCAGCACCTTGTCGGTCCTTCCCTCATTACTCCCCCCAATCCTCATAGTAATTATTACCACAGATGTAATGTATAACAACAAATTTTGAAAGTATAAATTAAACAACAAGAAATATCAATACTAATTGATAACAAAGGCTTGTAAAAATATCAAGAGATTATGCATTCAATGAACAGTAAATGTACAGAAACACCATCCCAGCCATACACCTACAGTGGTATTGGCCCAACCTCCCGCCCATCCATACAAGTACAGTGGTATTGGCCCAACCTCCCGCCCATCCATACAAGTACAGTGGTATTGTCCCACCCGCCCACCCATACGCGTACATTATTCAATACCATTGTATGTGTAGGGTTAAATGTGTGGGTCAATACCATTGTACTTGTAGGGGCGGGTAGGTGGGTCAATACCATTGTACGTGTTGGGGTGGGTCAATACCATTGTACGTGTAGAGGTGGGTGGGTCAATACCATTGTCCGTGTAGGGGTGGGTGGGTGGGTCAATACCATTGTACGTGTAGGGGTGGGGGGGTGGGTATTGACGGTTATCTTCAACTACTAGAAGTTGTCTGTGTTTGGGTGGGTTGTGTGGCAGTCTGCAGTTATCACTATACGTGTATGGGCGGGCGGGTGGGTCAATACCACTGTACGTGTATGGGCGGGCGGGTGGGTCAATACCACTGTACGTGTATGGGCTGGCGGGTGGGTCAATACCACTGTACGTGTATGGGCTGGCGGGTGGGTCAATATCACTATACGTGTATGGGCGGGCGGGTGGGTCAATACCACTGTACGTGTATGGGCTGGCGGGTGGGTTACCACTGTATAGATTGCATTAGTTATAATCTATAATACTGCCCCTAAGTAGTTCGTTGTGCCCACAAGACATCGATCTCTGTTTCTTTTTACACTGTGGTTCTTGGTAGTATTTTACTGTTCATAATTATTAATTTATTGAACGTATCCGACGTTTCGAAATTATAAAAGCCAAACCCTCTGCGATGTGTGTCAGACTCCTGTACGTCATGATCAGATGTTGAGTATCATCTGTAATTATAATTGTAATTTTACGAACCTTTTATAAAACTAATCATTTTATAAAATTTTTAAAAACTTTTATAATTACTCTCTAATAGTTTATATGTTTCTAAAAATGAACTGTAAGCAGTTCACGGGTATCTGGGAAATATATATATAAACATTCCACTCACAGAAGTTCAAGTGTATTTATATCCAAATGTATTTATATTATTTGTATGTGTTTAAGTCCTTATATTATTTTTAATAATAAGAGGGTTATTTTGTTCTACTTAAAATATCATTTTCAAATACAAATTAAAATCTCATACTTAAAAGCCTAAGTTACCTTTATGTTTATCAGTGTTATACTAAGTTAACACATGTAGAGAATTATCTTCACTTTATCTTCCATAACATAAAATATTTTAAAGTAAACGTATACATTAAGAAACATTTAATTTAACCACGCTCAGCGATATTTTGTTTTATACTCAGCTCATGGTTGTAAATTATTTATTTAAATTAAGATCAATATATTTCTCAGCGATGTATACAGACTTTATAACAATGGGGAGAAAGGTTATAAAATATAAAAGTAACGATTTTTTAAAGTTACTCCAGGGTTTACTATGATATCATAAATATAATTTAAAAGGGGGTTGGTATTCCTTTCTAAAAATTACTTGGTTACACTACGATTGCTGTTTTAATATTTTTATGAGATAATAACACACACACACACACACACACACACACACACACACACACACATAACACACACACACACACACACACACACACACACACACACACACACACACACACACACACACACACACACACACACACACACACACACACACACACACACACGCACGCACGCACGCACGCACGCACGCACGCACGCACGCACGCGCACACCCACACACACACACACACACACACACACACACACACACACACACACACACACACACACACACACACACACACACACACACACACACACACACACACACACACACACACACACACACACACACACACACACACACACACACACACACACACACACACACACACACACACACACACACACACACACACACACACACACACACACACACACACACACACACACACACACACACACACACACACACACACACACACACACACACACACACATACAAAATACAAAATAAAAAACCAAAATAAATATGATTATGATATGAAATTTATACTTGTATAAAATTTCGTTGCAGAAAGTTCGTTAATTTTATTAAATAATTCATGTAATCAAATGATAATTCTTTCTTAATGTGTTTTTATTTTGTATGCTTAATATTTCAAAATTAATTTTAATCTAAGCTTTTTTTCACCATATATCAAACCTTTCTGCTATTGCCAACTCCTCCTACTGCATTCAATTTACTATGTGTAACAGTTACCCATGTGTATCAGTTGCTATGTTCCCTTTTTCTAGTAAATATGCCGTATCAAATTAAAACTTGTAATACACTTTTTTTATTTATTTATATAGGCCTGGTTTCATTTTTTTATTTTTAAAATTGCTATTATGATTAGAGTTTATTAAGATTCAATTAAAATAGTATGTCTAAACATTTAAATATTGTTTAGAAGGACTTTAATTTATAGCCATTTCTAATTCTCATAGTTATTTTGCATTGTTTACTTTTCACGTGCTATTTAAAGGGTAGTTAACAAACGAGGATTACGGTTCCAGTTCTTCATACTCTAGGTGTTTCATTTCCCATTAGAAGAGGATTTGTTTAGAAATGTTTCAATGTCGTTGAATCTATAAGAATATAAAAACCAATGCAACAAAAACTAACAATTCAGTAAAAAGTTATTTAGTTTGACTAAAAGAATATGTCTAGATTGTTACTGATTAAGAGAATTTCAATCAATCTCACATAAACACCAGATTAATAACAAAAACACATTACCAATACCACGTTCTGCGATATCCTCTCAATCAGAGGATTACGACTGGCTTTGGTCGTGTTGAGGCTAAAAGCTTAACCATCACTCAGAATGTGCCAACTTTCTATGGCTTCAGTTTTTCAATTATTAAGAAGTTTTTGTTTAAGATGATTTAATGGATTATAAAATGGAACAAATAATATAGGAAAAGAATATATCCGTTTAATTTAAATCTAGTTATTACTTCATTGTTACACAAATTAAGAGTTTAAATTCACAATTAATTTATTTACACAACGGTATTAAATGTAACTAAAGGCAATTTCACTACTACTTTAGCGGGATAGTGAAGTTTGTTTTTAATCTATTCTATCATATTCTAAATTAATACCTCATCCAGAGCACTAAATTGTTCCCTTAAAAATAAATAAATAAAAACAACTCTTGTAATGCTTTTGATTACTATTATTACGAAATATGCTAAGGACTTACGTCTTACTACAGCTACATTACTAGATACAGATGTTGTCTAGTGACTATTGAATAAACACAATAATGTAATTTAATCCAAGTTAATTTAAATAGATTATATTAGACAATAAACTAAGATATATTTTTATAGTTAAAAATTTCAAAATTATCCTAGTAAGTGTAATCTTAAACCTATATTATAATAAATTTACACTAATTAAAATTTGTTTACTGGCTCTTAGCAAATTACATTTACTGTTAAAAACATATATAGTTTTCAATAACCACGATACAATAAAAGCTGGGTTTCTTACGTTTGTATGTTAGTTATCTACATTATTTGTTTGAACCTGATTTTAAAATATGTAATGTATCCTTTGTCATTTTTATCGACTCTTAAACAATAAGGTACTATAGATAATTGTTCTCTCATAGTTGTACAGACATTGTTACATGATGTGGACATTCATCAACTATTTCTTATGTAAGTCAAGATTCCAGCAAATTGCCTCTTTATCCATACCGAAGCTCTAAAGCTAATATTGATTAATTGCCATCAAAACTTTAAGCAATTTTAATTTGCTTTTTATCAGCATAATATAAATTAAATGTTTCGTAAATCAAAAATCCGTTCATCACTCCTTAATTAACTAAGATATATCAGTACTTACAATTAAATAAAAACGAATGTCCTAGATATTTCCAATAATCCTAAATCTATTAATTACTTTTTACTTTTAAATATTAAAATTAAAATGTTATATACCTTTTAAGGAAATCGTAGTAACATTAGTTCAAGTATTGCTCTATAACCTTTCATTGTAATAACTTATTTAATATACACCCTAAATGTATATACAAAATGATTAATCCCTCCATCAGTTTCAATCAGCTACACTATTTCAATAAATATTACATTTACAGAAATTGAAAATGAATGTTATAATATATTTACACTTTGTCTAAATCTCTTAAGTGATCTTTTGTACGTTTATAAATAAAAAAGAAATATGCTAAATCTTAAGGAAACTGTGATAAAATTAATTTTATTATGGCGTTAAAAACAGTTATTTAAGAATTAATGTTTTTTTACGCTCCTAAAATTTAAACGCAAAACAATTGTTATTTTGTAAAGTACTTATACAAGAATATTTACGGATTTTTTTGTTGGAAATGATGTATCAAAATCGTTCCGTCCAAGAGAGCTAAGGTAAATTAGGAACAATGCACCACCACCCCCTTCCCACCCACAGGTTGTAGTCGGCAGCTGTTAAGGATCGCCCCTCTTTCATTACTACTGGTTTACACGTCACCTTTACGTTACATAATGAGTCGGATGACTCAACAGTTGAAGGTTTAAAATTAATGCATGAATGAACATAACAGTAGTAATACCGTCCAAAAATATAAAAATTATTTAAAATATAAGCCCAAATTGAACAAAACAAACTGTACAATGATTAACTGAAGGTTTTTCAGGAAATTTATTGTAAAACATAAATACATTTTATTGTAAAATGTTAAAACACGCAAAGTTCAGAAAAATGCATCGTAACGGTTTAAAAATGTATATCCTAAGACAACTCATTGTTCGTATCACTGTATTCATGGCACAAACAAAAATAAACAGACGAAATGCTTGAACATGGAAGTAAAGAGAGTTTTAAAAACTTGTTATTAATAAAAATATTCGTATGTTTAAAGTTTAACTTGTAGAAGCAACTCATATATCTAAAGAGGGTTTAGTACTGATTATTGGTTTTCGGAAAATCACTTTTTAGATTATCATCACTGATTTGTTTTGTTTGTAAAGACTTTTCACTCCATAAAGTTTTCTCATTTTGGTGATGTTTGTGTCCGATTTAAACTAATCCAGATTTTCCTCTTTATGTCAATATTTTTGTCAGATCCTCTGCTCCAAAACTGTCTCACAACTTTTTAGTAGACTCTGATATATATACTGATCCAGTTTTCAGTATCGCCTTTCGACCGTTTCTATTATATGAAGACAAGCATGACAATTAATCAATGTTACTTATAAGATTAATGGTCACAAAGCCCTTTCTTTACATCGGTTTATACAGTGGTTACCCCGCTCAGACCCCTCAATTATTATTTATCAACTCTACCACATTGTCCTTGGTGGCTAATATATCCACAAATTAACCACAAATCCCAGAATCGTATTTAGAACAAAACTACATGTTTTTATGCTAATTACTTATCAAACCTACCATTGATATAGATAATTTTCAAAAATATTCCATAACCTTATATAAAATTATTACAAAGTCAATACCAGTATAATAAATATAATCCCGTTTGGACTAAGTAAACAATACAATATAGGTTATCAAATACAGTATTTGCTAATTGAAAGCACTGTACTACGGCTTCCAGTGTTGTATAACTTATTTCTCCTAAAATTCAACAAAAGTGAACTAATAATAATTTTAAAAATCCTAGATACTCCCAACTCTCCATATTGCAAAATATTTTACAACGTATTAATTACTCAAATAGTAAACTGTGCACATAAACGAAAACTCAGTTACTTACTGCTTCTTTCTCCTTTTCAAGAGGGGTTGGCTAGTCTTCTCTTCATCGGGTTTAATTGGAAGGCCGGTTTTTGAGTAGCTATGAACGTAATTGTGGAGATCAATATTTCAACACTAAAGCTCAATTATTTTTTCTTGTAGATTTTGTTTTTATCTTTCTGTTTTTTCATTAAATTTCTGTTTTATTGTTTGGTGGGTAAAAATAAAATAGCATTAAAAATTAAAGTATGGACGTGTAAAACTTAAACATATACATACCATAGTTTAAAATAAATTTATATTTACAAAACTAATAACTAGACTATTTAAGTTAGAATTTCTTTTAATTTATAACACGTAAAATGATGTATTACATAGGTTAATTCACTATAATTTGTATTCACTATTATTTATCACTAAACAGTTTTATACTGGATTCAGATATACTACCAACAGATTATAAATTAATGAACATATTTGTTGCCAAGTGGGATATTTAAGTCAACTAGCAAGAACCCATCGCCACTTTCTTTAAAGATTGTGAATCGCTGAGGGTTGAATAGATCGTGATTAGACGTGGAGAGCCATCCAAAACTGCTGATTGTACACAGCCTTCCTCAGCACCCTCATCTCACATGCACTTTTATATTTAGATCACATGTTACTTGTTATAGACACTCCAACTTGTGATGTAACCTGTATTCACAGTTCATTGGGAAAGAATTAACAGAACAACTATTTTAGTTTGTAATTGTTTTAATAATAACATCCCATGGGATACGCAATCGAATCGTTCGACGTATATCGCTTGGTAGGTATATAAATTCAAAATATCTTGAGAAAAAGTTTGTTCATGCATAATATTTCTTGTATATATGTCACTAACTTATGTCTGAAAAGAAAATAAATAATAATTATTCAAGGACAATAATGTATCTTGAAATATTTATGTATAGTTCATTGAATAACTATTTATTTTATTTTAAGTTAGATGTATACTTGTACTGTTTTTTTTATTTCTTTATGATTCAAAAATAAATCGTCGATTTATGGATGAATATGGGTAACATATGAATTTTATTAGTGAAGATGAACGAGTGTGTTATTATTACTATCTAACATCAGCTGTTTCTTATAAATAGATATTTATTTATCACTATTATTACTGTCCTAATAGTCAAAACAAATAAGAGAGCTAAACGTTATTGTGAATTATGAACCAAGTAGGTTTGGTCTTACTTTCTGCAAACAAGGAACAATTACTGCCTCTTCACAACACCTGAATCCTGCTAACCATACCACATGAAACACCTCTAAATGATTTAGTACTTTCCAAGCGGACGGTAAACAGTGCGTTGATGCCATGTCAGTATTAAGAAAACTGAGAACCAATAGCAAGAGAAAATATCACAGGTGAAACATACTTCGGACAATCAGCCGCCAAGTAGATAGATTACAGCATTTAAAATCGTACGCTATATTATTAGGATTATCACATTATACATTACCATTTGATTGTATTTATGATATATTTTATAGAATAATCTAAATAATAGTATTGACGTTTAGATTATTCAAAACGGGAAATGTTGAGCTCTGTCTTACGGTAAAGATGACGTAGACACCTTGTCTAATACTAAAGTAGAACGAAAGAGATCCTTAACAGCTGCCGACTACAACCTGTGGGTGGGAAGGGGGTGGGGGAGCATTGTTCCTCATTTTTCTCAACTTTCCTGGACTGAGCGATGTTGTTACATAATTTACAAATAAAAGCTCCCTTATATGCTCTTGTATAGTTTACAATATCAAAATTGTTTTGCGGTTAGATTGTTGAGTATGGGACTATCGTAATGTTGCAATTATGGACAATACTTGACGCAAAAATTAAATTAATGTCACCATCATTTCCTAATCTACATTATGTTAATTTTTAGCAATAATCAATTACTGTAAAATCATCCAATAGGTATTTTGAGATATTGTAAAATATTATCACATGATGTGTATATTTAAATAGATTATATAATTATTTAAATATTCCAGTTAATGATTTATAGTTTTTAAATCAGTCTTTAGTTCATAAAAAAGTCACTAATCGTAAGTGTATTGAAAATATTTTGGATTCTAAAGTAGTTCAATAAATATTTAGAGAAAATCTAATATAATAATAATGGCTATATTGTACAATAGTGTTTCATAGAATTGGTGAATTTATGACTAATAAGTCCTCTCTTACAGTTAACCCTTTAATGTTGAAGTAGTAAATATAACAAAGCCTAAAACATGGAAATAGAGTTTATACTAAACTAAAGAAAATACTAATAATAAAATTACAAAGAAGCATATAGTATAAATTAAATAAACTGCTAACATAACGGGTGGTCCATTAAAAAGTGACACTTTTTAAACCACTGTTATAAATGGTTCATTTGTTTACATGTGACATTGTTGAAGCATAAGTTAATATACGTTATGCCATTTTAGTAAACATGGATCAGTGGATGGTTCAACGTCGTACCTTTGTCATTGAAGTGTTTTTTTTATTTATTTTTTTTTATTTTAATAATGAGTCTGTCACTGTTACACAACGACTTTTTCGTAACAATTTTCATGTTCCACGTCATGGCCGTGTTCCCTATCGGAACACCATTTTTTAGAAACACTGTATCCGCACTAAAAAAGAAACTAACTGGTAGTCCTAGATCTGTTCATGCCCATGAGAATGTTGAAAGAATCCGTGAAGCAGTGCTTCAAAGCCCAAAACGATCAGCCAGGAGGCAGTCCGTTGAATTGGCAGTTTCAGGAGTAATTATGCATAGAATTTTACATTTTGATTTGAACTTTCATCCATTCAAGATACATGTTGTGCAAAAACTTAATGACACAGATCCTGGGCTCCACATAACGTTCTATCAAACGCCACTCCAACGCACTAATGAAGAAAACATGCTGCAAAGTTTGACAATGTCTGACTAAGCCCATTTTGATTTGACAGTAAATGATAACCCTCAGAATTGTCGTTACTGGTCAAGAGAGATAATCCTAAAGAAATTCACGAAGAACTCTTGCATAGCAAAATAGTTACTATGTGGTGTGGTGTTGCACGTTGTGGAGTAATTGGGTCATATTTTTTTAAGATTACACCGGTGCAACAGTTTCTGTGAATTCAGAATGAAATGTTGACATGATTCAGAATTTCTTAGTTCCCCAACTGTAAGATTGAAATGGACTCTCTATGGTTCCAGCAAGATGGTGCAACAGCGCTCACAGCCAATTTGTCTATGAATGTTTTACGGGTCCTATTCATAGGACATCTCATCTCTCGCTTTGATGAAGTCGCATGGCCTGCACGATCGCCCGACTTCAGTGCTTGTGATTATTGGCTTTGGGGTTATTTGAAGGGTAAAGTTTATGCTACAAAACCTAAGACCATTTACGAGTTGAAGAACTTCGTTAGGAATTAGGTTGCTGCAATACCACTGCCTATGATCCGTAGGGTAATGTTAAATTTTGTTAAAAGATTAGAGACATGTGTGGAAAACGGAGGAATGCATCTGAGTGATATTGTATTCCATAAATAAAAATAGTATATATAAGGGCACATTTTGGCTAATTAAAAAAAAAATAAAATAAAAATCTAATTTGCAACATAGTCGTTTTATATAAAAAACCGTCAGGTTTTTATGGGCCACTCTGCATTATCGATTTTACCGTTCTCTCACTTATACACTCGTTCAACCCTAAACCCAGATCCCGTCCCCATCACAGACTTATCCACTCAAAAAGAAAGCTTTTCAATGATGCTGTGAACAGAGCCTGGCTGTCACATCTCTTTAAATATGGAGAAAGTTTATTCCATTCTCTGCATGCAGTTACTGGAAAAGGAATTTGTGTAGAAAGATGTTCTATGAAGAGGAATACGTAATATTGATGAGGCTGAGCGTGTCTCCTTTGCACCAATTGTTGAGCTATACTGAAAGTTATGAGGGAGGTATTTTGGATTACCGTCGTGTTTATTTTAGTGTGATAAATAAAGACAGAAAATGTGCAAAAACTTGTCAGTAGCCCATGAAACAACAAACAACGGCAATAATCGAGCTGGTTTTGGACCAAAGAACGTCCGGGAAACTGAATACTTTACTGAAGATAAACTAGCTCCATTCGGCGAAGTAGATGAACGATTAACTCACCTATAACGTCCACCTCATGAATCAATGATTCTAAAAGTTTGGGATACAAAAAATAAGTCTTGTAAGTATACTATTCCTTTATCTTTACTTAATGTTCTTCCAAAATGTAAAGCACCTTAAAAGAGGACACATCTGCAACTAAGTAGGTTCTACTTGTGATTTGTACTTTATCCATATTTCATTCATATTTTTGTCAATTATTGAAAAAAAAAATTTAAATCCTGATTTATTACAGAATTCTATATTTATACGTATTTTTAGTAATTATAATCAATAACATAATGTGTATTTTGCATTGAGTTGCATCGTTTACTAAAAAGGTATAATGTTCTAATTTTTATAAATAAATAAACGTATAGTTAATTGTTTAATTGATTAATGTAATTTAACGCAGATTGGTAAAATATTAAAACGATATCATACTTGGCTTAGATAAATATATTATAATAATTGCTGTACTATTTTCAGGATGTAAATAGTACAGCACATTATGTAATGGGAAGAGAAAAAAATTAATATTGCCTTAAACTCTACTTAACAATAGAAGTTAAGAATATTTGTAATGTTTATTTAGCGTTTATTAATATGTTTTTGTAGTTAATATATAATTATTGTTTAGTATAGAGAAGAAGACTGACGTGAAAACAAGTCTTGATAAACATTAAATGAAAACTATTAAATAATACATTGTTTATGATCTTTGTTACTTTATCTCAAAAATGTGTTAACAACAATTGTGTTGAATACTGAGAAACCTTCTGACATGAAGGACACGCAAGTTTGGAATGATACTTATAGTCAGCTTTGCAAAATCTACGTTAACCATAACAAAAGATTGCCATTAATTTGTAATCTTTCTTTCCGTCGTTAGTACAGTCTACGAGTACTTTGAAAAGCTTTTAAAAGAAAATTTGATGAATTTGTGGGAAACATATTGAGCTTGTACTGGTATATATTATTTAATTAACACATTATAAGATTCCAATAAATCAATTACATAGTATAAACAGGATAAAGACTTCAATTTACAGTTGATGAACTGCTAAAGTAGAGACTTCACCTTTACTTACAAAGGATAAACAAGTTAAATCTATCAAATCCATTGCTTTTAAACCATCCTGAGGCTCAAACTATTATCATTTTATTATTTTTACATCATGTTATAAATTCAATAAATCTTTATTTATTTCAATATTTGGTAAGCACGGTAAAGTGCAGTTTTTATTATGTAATAATGAACATATATAAATTAACAATATACAATTTTTACATAAAATAAAACAATTTCAAACTAAATTTTCGCTATTAAATAAGGTGGACAAACATCATAAAAACTGTAAAAATTCGTACACTAAAAAATAATATCGAAAAACCATTAGGATTACAAGAAAAAAGGTAAAGGCAAATTTAATCAGCAGTATTCAAAAGTTAATAAAACTTTATATAGAAAAAAACACAGTATTAAAACAGTTTAAGCATTAACTACAACTAAATATACTTAAATAAATCAACCAGATTCTTTATAACCCATCTCTTATATGATATATGGTCTAACCAACAACAAATATAAGTTGTAAATAATTACGACTCAGTTCTAAAAATCAAGGAACAAATTCAGCACAAGAACATACTAACTATAAAAGAGATTTAGCAAACACAAAAACTCTCATACACGCAATGCGCCAAAGCAGAGCAAAAATATATTGAAGCTATTTATAAGATCAATTACCAAGTTCGTACTTCAAGGACTAAAGAATAAATCATATTATAATATACGTCAAAAACACGTCTGAGTGTCTCCACAGAACAGATATTGATTCCACACAATATTATTCACAGATAAATTTAGAGAAGCTCTTCACATCAAACATCAACGAAAATGAAATGTGACGTAAATGTTTTTAATCGTTTTTAAAGACAGAAGGTAGGCTATATTACAAGTATGTTTCTACTTTTCGTCATATTATTGTAAGGTAAATTAATGACAGACAATAAGGGGAAATAAACTGAAAATACTAATACTATATATGTATAATGTATATAAATAACTAAAAACAGAACACGTGTTCCAGATTTACAAAGGAGGAAAATTAAAAGAGGAAAATTAGGTTTTATGCGTTAACAAATAATTATGACATTACTAATTACTATTGAAAGATAAGAATTTATTCAACAACACAAGACAGCTTGTTATTCAACAACACAAGACAGCTTGTTATTCAACAACACAAGACAGCTTGTTATTCAACAACACAAGACAGCTTGTTATTCAACAACACAAGACAGCTTGTTATTCTAAACTGCAAAAACATTAAATATAAAAATACATAATTTTTGGTTACTATGCAGTTTCTTGCCACTAAACAATATTTGATAACTTTTCTTGAAATGGTCAAATAATTGTCTATATTTTCGCGAGATATGCTTTTTATATTCTGCGGACATCACATATTTTACTGAAAGACAATGTGACATTTTAATATTTTTCCCTTTTCCGTTAATTTAAATGATATTTTTATAATTAAAAAAAAATTTATGTGTTTTTTACACTGAATACGAATTTTGAAACGAACTATTTCTCGAGATATAATGGAGAAAATACTCTCATGGTGAATCGTGATTAGCGGCCATTACGCGATCATTATACACGCCAACTATTAACCACAAAAACGAATATCCCAATATCTCACCGGAGTGACGGCCGGCAGGCCATCACTTAGGCCAGCCAACCGAATTTAACGCGAATACGAATTTTTATTGAGAAAATAGACAAGAATATTTTTTAGGCCGAACAAGTTTTTATATTGAAAAACAATTACATATTCGTGTTCAGCATAAAAAAGATGCAAAATGAAAAAAATAATAAGAATTTATAGGTAGGTTTTTTCACTATCTGATAAAATACTAGTTTTTAATTGTTTTTGTAAAAACTAGTTTTCTGCTGTTGAAATCAAACTCCTCCAGAGAAATAAAGTCATATTTCACCAATTTTTTTAACATGAAATTTTATTTTCTGAGATGGCAAGAAAGCCCTTTTTTTAGTAAATATGTTTTAACTAATTTTAAATATTATATTATAAACAGTCTACTTATTTAACAGAATAGTAGTTTGTAACTACTAGAATAGCTGTGGCCCTTTCCACCCTCTCCATCAATGATTTAATAGTCTCGTATTCTGCTTACAAATAATAATAGCATAAAACGAAACTTTTATTCTTATGAAAAACCCCGTTTTTTACTCGACAGGGACTTTTATTACTAAGTAACAACTTGAGTAAATAACCTGTAATTGGTTGTAAAGGCAAAGTAAACTTTAAAGTGGATTGTTTGTAACAGCTGTTGGTTTAATATTACGTCGTCATTTCCGAGTAATGGGCAGCAGAAAATGTAAAATTTACAAAAAAAGGATGAATTAGGTGTTTTAAATATCAAAAATTATGCACGAATTAACAAATGTTTCAGATATAAGATATTTACTCGACTAATTATTTACAAAATAAAATATTAATAATATAAAGCATTGATATTAATAATTGTTAAAATATAATAAGTGATTTTTTTTTTTGCCATAAAAATACCTCTATTAAAACGGGTATGAGAGTTTTTCAGTAAAACTTCAAGGCCAGTGATGCGTAATTTTTATTTATATATTTACATGTATAAAATACTAACTCTACGTTTATATTTAAACGCAGTACCGCTCTTTACGATTACAGTTCAAAACTACCAAAATGTTTTCTAAAATATTGTCACATAAAGAGTAATAAATATAATTTCATAACTCAAAATGTTATAAGTTGGACTTTGATATTATATTATATTAAATATTATCTAACAATACAAATATATTCAAGTTTTATTTTAATGAGTATTTAGTTCATTAATGATGCCCTGGTTCTTTGTACAGCTCTCTAAGTTCTCTACTCCTCTTCCATTTCAAGCTTTCTACTTATCTAAATCGTCTAAATTCTACTCCAAACTTAGTTTGAACAAAATCGTTACCTCTCACAAAAAAAAAAAAAAAAAAAAAAATAGATTAATCAATTGTTCAATTGAATAATCAATTTCAGTACATACAAGTATTCTACAAAATATACGTATATAGAATTGGTTTAATAATACACACCAGTGTATTATTAAACCACTGAGTTGACCCTTGGTTTGACAAACACAGTCTTGGTTTCTGTAAGAATCAACCGAACAGATTATAAATAGATGTTCGGAATAAAGTTGTAGATGCGCTAGCAGCCTTTTTAAACACCTCCACAATTAAAATACCTGTTTTAATAAAACAAATATACAAAGGATGGTTTTCATTGCCATGTTATTCCACGTAAGCTTTTGGATATCATTTATATTCAACACGTTTATATTTAGTAAAATTGAATGCTCATAAACTATTGCATTTCTCCTGCAAATACAAAATTTTTAAACTGATACTATCACATACTCTGGACTGTTTTCAGATCGAGGTATTTTAGCCCGTCTACAGACTACAAGATCTGCATAAGACAACAAAGCGCCTTTGAAGTGTTAATTTGGGCTGTAGAGTTGAAAATTTACCATGTCTTGTAGATCAGACACCACCAATTGAGTTTTAGGACAACAAAAGGGTTTAAAAAATAGAGATACAAAGAATGCAATATAAGATATATCATGTTACCTACTTTAGCATTCTATTTAAGACAGGCGTTTTGTTTATATAAGCTTACGACAATTTGTGTTCTATATTGGGATAAAGAAACAAGTGCTTTTTCTGTTTGCTTAACTATAGTTAAGCAGAATTATTAAACAACAACATTTTAATAATTCTGTTCTTTAATAACTTAAAAATTAAAAAGAAGGAATTTCATCTTACCAATGTTAGACATCTATTAACGACAGGTGCTTTGAATTTAAAGGCTAAGTAAACAAAAGTTAATGTTTTTAAATATTTCATTTATTTATTTATTTAGACAAACAACATATAACAAAAAAGTTATAATAATTCATAACTTTTGTATTGCAAACACTATTAAACTATCACTATTGAACTTCACTTATCGTTTTCTCTACCTTTATTTTCCTTTTTATTTATTAGGACTTATATAGAATGTGACAAATATACTGGCTAAGGCATCAATACTTTACACTTCCCTACTCGAGCTAGAAACGTTTTCAACTGATTAAAATATATAATTGAGTCTTGGTCTTATCAAGTGTTATTTGACTTAGCTCGTGCTTTTTGCCTATAACTTAGATAAAAGCTATAACTTAGATTTGTTTTAACAACCAGTGTGATAGCAATACCAACCCATAGTATATTTGCATAAAAATCACAACTGTACCAGTTCTAAATAGTGATACCCGAACAAGAATCCTTATTGGCTGTTTCTAGTCGTCTAATATCAGCATAGAAGTGTATGGACAGACTGTACTATCAGCTGACTATTAGAGGAGAAGTATTTAACCTTAGATCTTAGGGGCTTGTATCACAAATTATAAACATTTTAGATTGTGTAGCAGTTGATTAAATAATTACGAGTGAATAACTACTTTGAAGTTGTAATATTCAAGTGTTTTTATCATAGTAGTAATTTGTGACATGGAGTAAATAAAACATTACGACACACGTAGATAGTGTTTGGATATCTTATATAACGTCTTAGTTGTTAGAATTATTCAAAATAGTCAATGGATACTGAGCAGACAAAAACAAATACTTAAAGTTTACTTCATCAAAAAGCGCTTCTATAAAATTAGAGTTTTAAATTTCAATAATTGTAACAATGCTACCTACTATTTTCTGCTCGTTGATTTTCCTTTTATACGTTTCTATTTATTTAATTTAAAAAATGTATATTTGTTTTACATTTTGTACATCCAACACATACTAAGTGAAGATAATAAAAAGGTTTTATTATTATTATTGAGTTGGTAAATGGTTGGTATAGCTCTCTCTATTTAACAAAAACCGAAATGTCTGTCAAAGTCAGTATTTGGGCTCTAAATAAATACAAAAGTGTAACTCAATCAATGGATTAAGACAAATTAAGTATTTACAAATACCAACAAAACAAATATGTGTTGAATTGAAAATTCGTTCACATATATATTTATTTTTGATTCCTCATAATAATTAATTGAGATAAAATGCACCACTAGCGATGAGTACTTTCCAAATACAATATCTGATTTCACTAATCTCAATTACATCTATAATGGTTACAATTTTTTCATTCTAAAAGCATCTATGTGATTACATTTTAGTTGTAATTTTATGGTTAAAAATATAATAAAAAGTTTAACAAAATTAAATAAAAATATTTTCACTTGTAGGCTAATGTTATAATAATTTAAGATCGGTGAAAAAAGGAACTGTCATTGAATCTTTCGAACTAGTAAATAATTATATAAGCTTGGAAAAATTACACAATTTTAATTCCGCCTATAAATAGTAAATAGTAAATAAACATTAAATATACACAAACTACTGCCTTTAGGTTAATATTTTCTACTTCTCTCCACAATTAATAACATAAGAGACAACATATATTTAAATCAATCGTAAATAAAAATATTTTAAACAAGTTCATACCTTACGGCAAGCTAAGTTCATACTTTACGGCAAGCTAAGTTCAGACCTTACGGCAAACTGAGTTCATACCTTACGGCAAGCTAAGTTCATACCTTATGGCAAGCTAAGTTCATACCTTACGGCAAGCTAAGTTCATACCTTACGGCAAACTGAGTTCATACCTTATGGCAAGCTAAGTTCATACCTTACAACAAGCTAAGTTCATACCTTACGGCAATCTAAGTTCATACCTTACGGCAAGCTAAGTTCATACCTTATGGCAAGCTAAGTTCATACCTTACGGCAAGCTAAGTTCATACCTTATGGCAAGCTAAGTTCATACCTTACAACAAGCTAAGTTCATACCTTACGGCAAGCTAAGTTCATACCTTACGGCAAGCTAAGTTCATACCTTACCGTAAGCTAAGTTCATACCTTACGGCAGGGAAAGTTCATACGTTACGGCAAGCTAAGTTCATACCTTACGACAAGCTAAGTTCATACCTTACGGTAAGCTAAGTTCATATCTTACGGCAAGCTAAGTTCATACCTTATCGTAAGCTAAGTTCATACCTTACGGCAGGTAAAGTTCATACGTTACGGCAAGCTAAGTTCATACTTTACGACAAGCTAAGTTCATACCTTACGGCAAGCTAAGTTCATACGTTACGGCAAGCTAAGATCATACCTTACCGTAAGCTAAGTTCATACCTTACGGCAAGCTAAGTTCATACCTTACGGCAGGTAAAGTTCATACGTTACGGCAAGCTAAGTTCATACTTTACGACAAGCTAAGTTCATACCTTACGGTAAGCTAAGTTCATACCTTACGGCAAACTAAGTTCATACCTTACGGCAGGTAAAGTTCATACGTTACAGCAAGCTAAGTTCATACCATACGACAAGCTAAGTTCATACCTTACGGTAAGCTAAGTTCATACCTTACGGCAAGCTAAGTTCATACCTTATGGCAAGCTAAGTTCATATCTTACGACAAGCTAAGTTCATACCTTACGGTAAGCTAAGTTCATACCTTACGGCAAGCTAAGTTCATACCTTACGACAAGCTAAGTTCATACCTTACGGTAAGCTAAGTTCATACCTTACGGCAAGCTAAGTTCATACCTTACGACAAGCTAAGTTCATACCTTACAGTAAGCTAAGTTCATACCTTACGGCAAGCTAAGTTCATACCTTACGACAAGCTAAGTTCATACCTTATGGCAAGCTAAGTTCATACCTTACGGCAAGCTAAGTTCATACCTTACCGTAAGCTAAGTTCATACCTTACGGCAGGTAAAGTTCATACGTTACGGCAAGCTAAGTTCATACTTTACGACAAGCTAAGTTCATACCTTACGGTAAGCTAAGTTCATACCTTACGGCAGGTAAAGTTCATACCTTACGGCAAGCTAAGTTCATACCTTACGACAAGCTAAGTTCATACCTTACGGTAAGCTAAGTTCATACCTTACGGCAAGCTAAGTTCATACCTTACGGTAAGCTAAGTTCATACCTTACGGCAAGCTAAGTTCATACCTTACGGCAAGCTAAGTTCATACCTTACGGTAAGCTAAGTTCATACCTTACGACAAGCTAAGTTCATACCTTACAGCAAATTAAGTTCATATCATACGGCAACTCCACAATGATTTATAAATGAATTTTAAATTTAAACTAAATTAATTTAGTATCAAGCTTATCAATAAAGTTCATTACTGAAAGTTTTAACGTTATTCTAAATTTATTTTGAAATTGCATTTTGTAGTTTTGTGTAAATTCTGAATTAATGTGTTTTTATTTACCCTATTCTTTGACGCTCTTAATATAAAAACGTAGCTTTAATATTTGTTCCAAAAAAGTTTACAAAGATATTAATGTATTTCTTCAAACGTGATGCTTGATTTTATTATAGTTTTAAAACAACGTGACGACGTCATATTACATATAAAGTAGTTGACTACTAACGTATTTGCGCCATGGTTTCTGGACATATTAAATAATCAATAGAGTTCTGAAGCTTTACGTTTATCAGTTCTTCAAAAGGGGAAATTTGTCATTATAAAAATGTAAATAATGTGAAAAAAGGAAGTTAAATCAACTAAAGGAATGAATATTACTCAAAAAAAAATCTTGGTTACAATTGTTCCGTAGTGTCAGTCTGATTAATATTCTGAGTAGAAAGATATTCCACATTCATGGATATACTTTAAGCGTAATTTACCAGATCTATAGTATCCAAATCGTAATATTTCTATGAGAATAACAATGCTAATTATTCAATCAACCCTTTGATTTCAATCTAGGTAAAGCATTGATTGAACTTTGTGTTAAGCTTTGCATAGAGGTAAATATACTTTTTTTATAATATTAGCTATATTATTTTCTTGTTAAATACTGCAGTATTAGTATATAGTAAACTCAGAGTATATATTGAATTGTCTAGGTTGTATTACATTTATTGATTATTAATTAGTGAATTAACACTTGATAAATACACTTTGCAGTTGTTCTTTCTTGTTAAAGATTTGTATATCTAAGAACTTCATTTATTTTGAAATATTAATTTCAATTTTATTATGGATTAAGTGATACAAACAAATTAATAAGTAATGTATTATTTAATTTACATCTAAGTGAAGATAACAAGATTAATAATTGAAATAAATATTCATAAACTAAAAATTATAAATAATCCAATCCCAACAAACAACTAGTTCCCTCAGGGTAAAAACATCACACGTAATTGTATAAACTGTGTTTGTTTTATTTTCTGTTTCATTGACTTAGAATTAAATACACAAAACAACAATCTGCCGTTATAATTATTATCTTTTTTTATAATAATTGGGAAGTAGTAGTATTCGTCAAATTTTAATAACTATTTTACATTTAAACGGAAATAATATTGTTAAAATGGTTATGATCTGTAATACAAGACTCTTACAATGTTAAATAATAAATCGTCATGGCCTTTAATCCAAGATACGGTAAATAATTGATTACAAGTGTAGATAATAAGATTAATTTTTCATAAGAAAATTAACAGAAAACTTCTAAAATTGTTCTTACTGAGGTAAGAAAACTTTAAATATATTTTCGTGGGGCATTGGTTACTTATTGTCCTGTAAATGTATAACAATGAATAGTTAACTACACTTTTTTTTATTTGCCTATTCTTTATCATTCACCGTCCACAATTTTATACCTTAACTATCAAAGATAACTTTCAGCTAACGACGTATGGATTTTTTGTGTGTGGCAAAATAATACATAAACACCAGGCCTTTTCTTTATTTGTTACATAATTTGTATAATATAAGATATCCTTAGTCAATAAATATTATAATGCAAGGTTGACGATGATAACGTATATAGGAAGCCTGTTGTGGGTGAAGTACAAGCAGGAAGAACATTACAGAAGCTGGTGTAAGCCAACTGGCATGTCAATGCATAACACTATGTAGATGGGAGATTACATGATTACTGTAGAAGAAAGGGAAGTGCAAACAGATTATCGCTACTGCACGGTGTTTGGTTGCAAGACCACGAAAAACACTTACAAAATATAAGTAGGTTAAAATAATGCTAGTTAAATAAATTTTCAAAAAATTTAGTAAGTTTTTATAGTCACCTTTTTGTAAGAAGTATGAATTAAAAAATATATTTTTAATAACCTAATGTAAAAGCAGGTACATCAAGTTACGCGTTAGCCGAAACATTTTTAGTTTAAATTAAAAAAATATTTTATAAATTTTTTATTACAAGTTAGTACGTTAGGTAGTAGCTTTTCAAGTATTTAAAATATTTTTAATTGCATTACAAAGTTACAAAACATGAATTTTTAACGTTCTTTATTTCTTGTTTTTTATGTCTACATTTAAAATTGATCAAGGTTTATTATTTTTAAAATAGTTTTTTAAAGACAAGACTAGTAATAATCACAGCAACGCAGCTTAACTACGGTATAAGTATAAAATGTACAAATATTGTACAGTGTGTAATATTTTTGATTTATGCTTGCATTGTAAGACATTTAACGAATTATTTGTCGAAATCGTTTGTATCGTATTTCCACCAACAAGTAATATGCTAATTAAAAAATTAATAAAAATACTGTCGACGAAAATGTTTACCTGTATTCCTCATTATTTTAAGAAACACTACTTTGTTAAGAATATTATGTGAATATAGTTAAATACCTCACGTAGGTTTTTAAATACGTAAAGTATTTAATTCTAGATTTCCCAAAGTTACAGATGGTATTTATCTATCACTGAGCAAATGTTCTATAATGATGTATTTACTAAGGAACAGAAGTAACATCCAATAGAACGCTAAATGTGTGTCGAGTAATTTGCCTGCGTTGTGGCTCAGAGGCAAAGACTTCGGACTGCGGAGTCCAATGTGCAAGGTTCGAATCCCCACTGAGCCAACGGTCGGTACTTCACTCGTTGAATAAAGTTCACGCACAAGCTTGCAAGCCCATGTGAACTGGCCAGTCAAGTGTTTATGTAATTTAAAAAAATCTCCTGTTTCTGTTGATAAAAATCATAACTTTTTGAAAAATATCTTTCATAAAGGAAGATATTTTAAAGTAAACTTACGTTTTTATTAGCCACACTCAACCATGTTCTGTTTTGTACTCAGCTCAGTGTTGTAAACTCTTAAATTAAATGAAGAAGAATAGATTCTTCAGTGCTATATATACAGACTGTATTAATAATAGAGAGCAATGTTATAAATTATAAAGAGAAGCCGTTTTTTAGTCACCGCAGAGTTTCCTAAGCTTAGCATGAAAATCATTTCAAAAAGACCTGGCCTTTCTGTCTGAAAATGTCTTTTTCTCACTAAAATCGCTGTTTAAATATTTATTTGACGGAATATTTAACGACAAAATAATAATTATCGAAATATTTAATAATAATTTTTCCTTTAACAACATTTGCATTAGAAACAAATAAATAATATAACATTCACAAAATATAAAACTAAAAACTATTATAAATATGATTATGATATAAAATGTATAGTCTTATAACATTTTGCTGTAGGAAAGTCTTTAATTTTATTAAATAATTCGTTATGTAAAATATTATTTACAGTTTACGTAAAAAAAGCGATACCAATGTCAGTTTATAACAGATGTTCGGCGATATGCTCTCAGTCCCATGGTTACGATTGGCTTTGGTCATTTTTTTGCCAAACACTTAACCATCACTCAGGATGTGCGAAATTTCGATGACTCTGGTTTTAATATTATGACTAAGTATATGTCTATATGATTATACAATTTTTAAATGCATTAATTGTAAGAAGGAACATATAATATAAAGTATTATATATTTACTTGTATAGTCTAGCTATGAATTCTTCATTACATACATTCCTAATTATATACATCATTTTACTACAGTAATACAGTTTTTTTATTCCGTTCTATTAAAATTGATTACACACACAGAACACTACATTCAATCTTCAAAAACATTAATAAACAAAAACAACACTTGTAAAACAATTATTAATTCTACTGTGTTAATAATGTAAATTACTGGAGACAGATGTTATCTAGTGTGGTAAGCTGGTCACTTACAGCTTTTATTTGGGTAACCACACTTTTAATATTTATCCACATTTACGATAATGTTTGTTTGAACTTAATAAAAAACTCAGTTTTGTTTGTAATTTGTATCGAATCATAAATAATGTGGCATGCAACAGATTATTTTCTCCATTCGAAGTCGTAATAACATTGCTAATTGATATGGACTTGTATCAATAATAAATTCGGCGAGTTATAGTAGTGTCAATGTTTTAGCAAATTTCATCCGAAAGCTCTGCAGTAAATATTGATTAATTTATATCAGAATATTAATTACTGTTAATTTGATTGTTAAAAGCGTAATATAAATGACAAATGTTGTAAATCAGATACTGATTAATCCCTCCATCAGTTTCAATCAGCTACACTATTTCAATAAATATTACATTTACAGAAATGGAATATAAATCTTATAATATATTTACACTGTGTATAAATTTCTTAGGATCTTTTGTACGTTTATAAATAAAAAAGAAATATGATAAATCTTAAGGAAACTGTGATAAAATTAATTTTATTACGGCGTTAAAAACAGTTATTTAAGAATTAATGTTTTTTACGCCACTAAAACTTAAACGCAAAACAATTTTGATTTTGTAAAGTATTTATACAAGAATATTTACAGAAATTGTTCTTTAGAAATGATGTATCAACATCGTTCCGTCCAAGAGAGCTAAGGTAAATTAGGAACAATGCACCCCCACCCACAGGTTGTAGTCGGCAGCTGTTAAGGATCGCCCCTCTTTCATTACTACTGGTGTACACGTCATCTTTACGTTACATAATGAGTCGCATGACTCAACAGTCTAAAATCATTGCAGAATATTCATGTTAACAATACTTAATACCGCCAAGCAAAACTAAAATTATTTCAAATATAAATCTAAAATGAAAAATTACATAAATGAAGTGAAGGATTTTCCATCGGTTTTTATTGTAAAAAAATATATATCATTGTAAAATTGTTAAATACATTTAGGTTACGAAAATGCATGATAAAGTTTTGAACATGTACATCCAAATGAAATCAATTGTTCATATCTCTGTATTCAGGGCACAAACAGACATAAGCCGACTATACGCTTCAACATTTATATGGAAGTAATGAAAGTTAAAAAAAACAACTTGTTATTATTATTAATATTCGTATGTTTAAAGTTTAACGTTTAGAAGCAACTCATATATCTAAATAAATAGGGTTTAGTACTGATTTTTGGTTTTCGGAAAATCACTTTTTAGATTATCATCACTGATTTTTTTGATTTTTTTTAATTATTATTCCCTCAATGTATTCTCATCTTGGTGATGTTAGTGTCTGATTTAAACTAATCCAGATTTTCCTATTTTTGACGATATTTTTGTCAAATCTCCGCTCCAAAACTGTCTCACAACTGTGTTAGTAGACTCTGATATATACTGATCCAGTTTTCAGTATCGCCTTTCGACCGTTTCTATTATATCAAGACAATCATGACAATTAATCAATGTTACTTATAAGATAAATGGTAACCAAGGCCCTTTTTACAACAGTTTATACGGTGGTTCTTCCACTCAGACCCATCAATTATCATTTATCAACATGACCGCATTGTCCTTGGTGACTAATATATCTACAAACTAAACAAAAATCCTAGTATCGTTTTTAGAACTAAGATACATCTTTTCATGCCAATTAATTAACATATCCTTGATACATATAATTTTGAAAAAATATCCACTTGACCTAATCTAAAATTACCTCAGAGGCAAATAATAATTATAAGTCCCTTTGGACTAAGTAAACACTAAAATAATGATTATCGAAAAATAGTCCCTAGATGAAACTGCTGTATTAAGGTTTCCAGTGCTGTAGAAAGTTCCAAAGTGGCTCCTAAATTTCAACTAAAAGTTAATTAGTGAGAAAGTTTAAAATATATTATGTACTCAAAACTCTCCATCTTGTAAGATATTTCACAATATTCTTGGTTAAACAAATCGTAAACTGTGCACAAAAACGAAAACTCAATTACTTATTGCCCATTTCCTCTTTTCAGGAGGGATTGGCTGATCTTCACTTCACCGGGTTCAATTGGAAGGGTAGTTTTGAGTAGCTACAAACAAATTTGTAGATATCGTTATTTCAACACAAAAGCTCAAGTATTTCGTCCTGTGGATTTTATTTTTATCTTTATTTTTTTATTATTTGGTGGCTATTTAATACAAAGTATTTTGTGTGTACGTGGAAAACTTAAATAAATTTCACATTTTAAAATAAAATTAGTAACTATACTATTTTATATTAAAATATTTTTATATTTTAAATAAAAATATTTTATATTAAAATAAAAATATAGTAACTATATTATAAAATTAGTAACTATACTATTTTAAGCCAGTATTTATTTCATTCAACACTATCTAGGTTTATTCAACAAAATGTTTATTCTATATTTTATATCACTAAAGACTTTTATACTGTATTCAGATATACTACTAACAGATTATAAATTAATGAACATATTTGTTGCCAAGTGGGATATTTAAGTCAACTAGCAAGAACCCATCGCCACTTTCTTTGAAGATTGTGAACCGCTGGGGGTTGAATAGATCGTCATTAGACGTGGAGGGCCATCCAAAACTGCTGATTGTACACAGCCTTCCTCAGCACCCTCATCTCACATGCACTCTTAGATGTAGATCACATGTTACTTGTTACAGACACTCCAACTTGCGATACAACCATTATTCACCATTCATTACAAAAGAGTAAAAATAACAAAGTGGTTAATTTGTAATTGTCTCTAGGAACATGTTTCTATGACGTATATACGCTTTGTCGAATCGCGACATAAAGCGATGTCGAATCGCTTTATGTCGATTACTTTGCCGGTAAATAAATTCAAAAGACACTTATAAAAGCTTTATTTCTTGTAATAGTTCGGTTATATGTGTTCAAAAATATATGAAATAATAATAATCCTACAACAATTATCTCTTAAAAGATGTATAATATAGTTTTGCTAATTTAATAGTTATTTTATTTTAAGTCAGATATTTGCTTGTATTTATTTTTTTATTTATTTATGATACAGAAATCAATATGGGTGATATAAATTATGAGTCTGATGAGTGAAAAAGAACGTGTGTTACTTTAACTATCTAATATCGACCGTTTTTCAGAAATTGTCATTTATTTCTTGCTATTATTACTATCCCAATAGCCAATGCAAATTATGGAGCTAAAATATTTTGCGAAATGTGAGTGACGTAGTACTGGTATTACTTTCTGCAAACAGGCAAAACTGATATTAAATTTCTGACCCTTCACAACACCCGAATCCTACCAACTATCACAAATGAAACACTCCTAAATTTTAAGTTGATTGTAGGCTAATAATTGAGTGGACGCCATATCAGTACCAAGAGAACTGATGACCAATGGCAAGAGGAAAAGCTATTGGCCTAAAATACGATAGGCAACAGCCATTGGTTACATCCTTACGCCCCCCTCGCTTCAAGTTATAATCCTAATATTGTTTGACTGTATTTATGAGATATTTTATTTTTTAATATTATGTTAATAAATTTTATGATCATGCAATAGTACCGATGTTTATATTCTTTAAGCCCGAAATATTGAGCTTCATCTGTAAGGTAAAGATGATGTACACCCCTTGTTTAATACTACAGTAGAAAGAAAGAGGGGTGATCCTTAACAGCAGCCGACTACAACCTGTGGGTGGGAGGAGGTGGAGGTGGGGTGCAGTTCCTAATTTATCTCAGCTCTCTTGGACTGAGCGATGTTGTTACATAATTTACAAAGATAAGCTCTCTTCAATCCTCTTGTATGGTTTACAGTATCAACATTGTTTTGCGGTTACATTGTTGAGTATGGCAATAATATAATATTACCTTATTCTGGACAGTTTTTGACTAAATAATCAAATTAACTCACCAAAGTTTCATAATATGTTTTAATTTTACTTTTAATAGCTATCAACTAAAAAAAAAACTTTACTGTGTATTTTGAGTTATTGTAAAACATATATTAACAAGTGATTTGTATATTTAAATAGATTACATAATCGAGTAAATATTCCAAGTAAAGATGTAGAGTTTTAAATGAGCATTTGGTTCATAAAAATTTCACTTACAGTAATCATAAATTTATTACAATATGTTTGATTCTGACACAATTTGATCAACATTTAGAGAAAATCTAACCTAGTGTAAAGACCACTCACTAAAGACAGAAAGTTTAGAAAATATATTCAGTTTGCCAACAAACGAACAAACTAGGAAACAACCGAACCTGTAAAAGACCTAAGAACGTACGGGGAACTTAATAATATACTAAAGATAAACTAGTTTTATGCAACGAAACGAATAAATTATAAGCTCGCCTATAATGTCCACTTCGTGGAACAATGATTCTACAACTTTATGATATAAATGATTAACTATTCTCATGATGGATAAAAACTATTGTCGCAAGATGACGAGAGTATGATTATACTAAAGCATTCCTAAAAATATAAAACGTTGTAGAACAGTCTAAGTTTTGGGTAATGATTAGTGTGTCGGGGCGGGTGGGTGGTTCAGTACCAATGTACGTGTAAGAATGGGTGGGTGGGTCAATAATACTGAACGTGTTTAGGTGGGTGCGTGGGTCACTATCACCGTACGTGTATGGGTGGGTGGGTCAGTACCACTGTACGTGTCGGGGCGGGTGGGTGGGTCAGTACCAATGTACGTGTAAGAATGGGTGGGTGGGTCAATAACACTGTACAAGTAAAGGTGGGTGGGTCACTATCACTGTACGTGTATGGGTGGGTGGGTGGGTCAGTACCATTGTACGTGTCGGGGCGGGTGGGTGGGTCAGTACTAATGTACGTGTAAGAATGGGTGGGTGGGTCAATAACACTGTACGTGTAAGCGTGGGCTGTAGGGTCCTCAACACTGTGCTTGTAAGGGTGGGTGGATGGGGATGCGACTTCTATTTTTCTTCTCTATGATATTTTGATCTATGTCTGGCTAATCGAAAATCAGTTGGTAGATATTGTTACATTGCATTGACATATGTTATTAATTATACTAAATTTAATGAGTCTTCCAACTTGCGCTTTGTGGAACGAGTGAAGCTCTAACAAACATTCATCACATCATTTTAGTTAATGACAACCATTAACAAGTTGTAGTTAATGACATTACTACCCATACACTTAAAGTTGTAATGATCACCCACCCACCCATACACGTACACTAGTGATGACCCACCCATCCACCCATACACGTACAGTAGTGATGATTAATAAAGCTTATATTAATTAGTATATTTGTTAGTTACAGACAATATAATAATTCAACTTTAGGAGATTTTTTTTTATAGATACACGTATGACTAGCGATATTTGATTTAATGAAATCTGATTTCCATAAAGTTAGTCACAAAGTATAACAAGTTAAATTTGTGAAACGAAGTGGAATCATGATATTGCTTTAATGTAATATTTTTTTTTTTAATATTTAGCTATAATAATCTACCTTAGTATATAATAAAATACTATCAATTTACGTTAATTTTGTATAAAACGTAAAAAAATAATCGGCTATTCAATAAGAATCTGTGAGTACTTGGGTTATATTAGGAGAGAATTACATCCCTGTGTCTGGTAATCTAACTGTGGTACAGTAAAACCGTACACTACTAACCTAAACCAATGAGTGCAGTCAGGTGAGTCATTCCTGCAACGAGGGACCTAATTTAGGCGAATGTTTGTAGGACGCCCTTTATAATGATACTCTTCCTCGCCCATCGCCAACCTCCGCATCCGGAGCCCGAGTCTACCATTATAAAAATTGAACTGCAACACTCTGAGTCACTGGATCAGTGTTTATAAATTAACAATGATGAAAGTATAAGTGATTTTTATTTATTATTTTAGGGGTGAATGAAGTGTTCTTTAATAATTATAATTTAATGCATGTTTTTGTGTATTATATAGATTTTATGTAATAATGAGCATTTATCTATTGTAGAGTTATTTTAAAAAAAATGCAAAACTAGGTTTGTGTATACCCTAAAGTGTGGAAATCCTTTAAGATTAACACTTTGGCCTCAAAATGATCCTTGTGAGAAAAACAACAGATGTCCTTCAGCATACCACAGATATTGATATAATTCTAGTGTTAAAGGCATACATCATAATGTTTATGGCTTTCAATACCAGCTAACAAACAAAGGAGAAGGAAAGAAAGATTTAAAATCCGATTGAAGATTTAAAATCTACATACAAAATTAAATACCAAAGGTCTTGTGCCTTAGTGCCTTACGAAAATAATTAACATTAAGTATATTATTGTAAGGAGCATTTTGATTAAAATGTTAAAAGTCATTCTTAATATGGAGATAGTCTACGATAAAAACTATTATGGTACTCCTGTTTTTCTTCTATTGATCCCTAGCCACCAATAATTTCGATTCTGTTGAACAAATTTACATCAATAACAATTATTATTTATAAGGTAAGTAAACGAGTAAATTTCAGTTCTTAAAAGAGAAATTGAAATCGTTCGGTCCGGGCTTTCCTTATACTTTAAATTTTCAATCATATACATTATCTTATTTCTCATGATGAAGTAAGATTAATTATTATATAAAAATAGCTCAAGAATGATAAAGTGAGGAAAACTACTATAAATTATTAAGTTTTGAATAATTATTGTATACGATTAGTTGCTCTTCCTTTTGCTTATATTACTTTTCGTCTAATCAGTAAAAAACATTTTAAAAAATACACATTTACAATAGCCATTACTCGTTATTTGTACTTGATCAATATTTATTTATATTTTCTCAATTAATCTAATGTAAAAAAGTTATAATCCTGATTTATTTCTGGAATTGTGTACATATATATTCTTAATAATTATAATTAATAACGCACCAAAAAATGTGTTTTGCATTGTTTACTAAAAATGTAAAGTTCTAATCTATATAAATAAATAAATATATAGTTAATATAGAAAAAGGTGTTTTTTCTCATACAGATTTGTTGTAAAATGTGCTCCCTGAAAAATAGTTTGTGTTTTCATTTGATAGATAACAATATTAACGATATTGATATTTATTGGTTCATGGTGGAGAAAAAAACCGCTACTTCACTATGTGTTATGCTGCAATATTTACAAAGAAACTAGATCTTGTTTGTAAAGTTGAGCTATCATCTTACAACTTGTAACATGATCAGAAAGTCAAGGAATTGTTGTGCCTTTATTTTAAAGTTCAAAGTAAAATGAAAATCTCGTATTTTATTATATTAATTGTATCAGTTATTTTAATTGAACATCCGTAAATTACTATCCATACAACACATATTGCTGAAATGTTAAAACAATATCAAACTAGGCTTGCCTAATGCTTCAATGGTTAGTATAGTTATGATTCAGTGCAGCACATTTCCTGCGAAGAGAAAAAAAATAAAATTGACGTAAAATTATATGCAATAGAAGTGTTATTATAAGTATTCAAAATATATTTATTGACGATTGTTAATTAATTTATCGTTTACTCTTTATGTTATTTTGTTTAAAAAAGTATTTAAACAGCAATTGTGGTGAACACTAAGAAAACTTCTGACGTAAAGGCTACGCAAGTTTGAAATCATATTTATTTTATGGTCAGCTTTGCAAAATCTCGGCTAACAATAATTAATAGTCGCCATTAATTTGCAATCTTTCTCTTCGTCGTTAATACAGTCCGTGTATATCGCTAAATTCTAAGTCCAGTTCTAATTGATTAAATATTTACAATAATAAACTGCATTTGAAAGACAAACTTTTTGAATTTGTGCATTATAGATATTAATTTACTTAACGGCTTGTGTGTAGTATTTTAGTAACAAATGTTTTTATTTTATAAATCAATTTATAGTATGAACAGGATAAAACTTCAATTTATTGTTAATAGACTTGCTAAGGAGGAAAATTGGCTTATACTTAAGCTTGCGAAGGATAAAAAAATTAAATATGCCAAAGCCATTGCTTTTAAATTATTTTGAGACATAACAACGTTTATTTTATTATTTTTAAATAATTAATATTTTTGATATTCCTTTTTTATCTCAATATTTTCTTATGTTACTATTTAGTTTTGCTTACGTGATAGGGAATATCTTTATAAATTAAGTATATAAAATTTTTATATAAAATAATACCAAGATATTTTATATCATACCATATATTCGGATTACTTGATTTAAATAATCATACCAATTTAAAGATAAACAGGAATTATCAAGAGAAACATCATAAAAGGTGGAAAACTGTGCCTACTCAAAAATAATCGAAACACCATTGGGATACAAGAAAAAGCTCAGAGGTATATTTAATCAAAATTATTCAAAAATTAAAAAACCTTACAAATTAAAAACAGCATTTAAACGGTTAAAGCAATAACTATAACTAAATATTCTTAAGTAGAACGTCGTAATATAGATTAGAGGGGCACGTGTCAACCACAGTACAGTAGAAGACAGATATGACTATGATAGTACAATATATTACTTAGTTGACTGAACTTCTTAGAACACCCTGTGTATGGTTATGCAAAAAAGTCACATATAAAACAACCAGAGTTATTATAATCCACCTCTTATATGATATATTTTCTTACTAAAAATAAATATAAATTGTAAAAATAACTCGTTTGGTAAAAATCAGGAAACAAATTTGGCACAAAAACACACTAATTATAAAAGATATTTAGCAAACACAAAAAACTCTCAAATACCCAATGCACCAAAGAAGAGCAAAACATATAGATGAAGTTGCTTATAGTATTAATTACCAAGTTCGTACTTGAAGGACTTCAGAATAAATCAAATACGTCAGAAAAACGTTGACTTCATAGCGTGGCGTCTCCGCAGAACAGATATTCACTCCACAAAATAAAATTAAAACGTTGAAGGTCGTCACATCATACATAAATGGAAATTAAATGCGACGTAAACATGTTTAATTATGTTCAAACAAGTATTTTTATACTTTTCTACGTCTTATTTGAAGGTAAATTAAGAACAATAAGGGAAATAACTGAAAATACTAAAATATTGTAAATGAAAGTTATAGCGTAGATTAGAGGCTCAATAAATATGTTTCCAAAGTTTACAATCTCAGAAAAAGTAAAATAAATAAATAAAACAGGATCTCCAAGCGTTTTTAGATAGGATTTTAAGCGTAATTTGTAGAAAAGTCATAAGCCCAGAAATCAACACAAATCACTTAAAACAACACATGAAAAGAGTTTTAGAAATAAGATCAAACTATCTACAAACATTTTAAAAAAATCATTAATTGTCTATTGGTATAAGACAATCAATTTCAAATACACTAAGAAAAAATCGTAAATAAATTGAAAAAGAAAAACATTAAATATATTTAGCCTAAAACAAAAAGGAGATGATCACAATTAATTATAATCTAGGAAAGCAAGAGTAAACAACCTCATTTTAGAACTAATGGTAATATGGTAAACTACCTTAAATCATATTCCAAGGAACCTTCCTTAAATACAGATTCTTTGTAAACTTGTTAACCTGAGGACCACCGGAACTACGAGAGGCTAAGGCAGTACCTTGCCATGCAACCGGTCCGGGTTTGATTCCAAATGTTGGCGTAACGGTTTTTACTGTGAGCCACTCCCGTTAAGACATTGGTCCTCAGGTTGTTAGAGAAGTATTTCTTAGCCCTAGGTTCGCCTGATAAAATAATATATATCAACCTCGAATAAGTATAAGTATATCAACCACACATAGAAATATATAAAAACATTTAACAAGTAATCGATGATGTCAGAGAAGGAGATAGAATTTAAAAATAGTAGCAAACAGAATACACATTAAAATAATTATTGACATAGTTTAAACTTGCTGAATTCAAACCACTTCTCATTATTTTATAAACAGTGGAAGGCAAATGTCTTGAATCATTATGCATAAACATAATATATTTTCATAAACATCATAATATATTTTTATATTTTATATATTTCCTCCTAATATATTTCAAATTAATATTTTACATAATTTACTGGGTTTAAGGCAATTTTATGAATGATTTAGTACAATGGTAAGTTTGAAAAACATATATTATTATTATTATATTATTAAAGTTTCTTGAAATGCTAAAATAAATTATATTCTTTGATGGAAACCTATACTGATGCAGGTAATGATATGTATGTATAGATGGAAGAGGGAATAATAATGTGGGTCAGCTGTCTCAAAGAAATATTTCCAAGGAGTAGGATGATAAATTTTCTTTCAGTAGTGGAGTCTTACATTCGACTAAGAATTTCGTATAATTCAAAGCATTATATATTAACTTCAAGCTCGTCGTTATTTAGATACGATTAAATAACTTTTGAATGATTTTAACACAATATTAAACGTTTTGTAGTATTTTAATTCATTTCACTACAAATCCCAAAGCAGAACTATACTAATGTTCAGCACACCAATAAATAATAAACCAATATCTTCTTAAAATCATTTAGTAATTCTAAAAATTAGCTTTTTTAAGGAGGGTTTACGTATTTGCACTTAGACTTTCTGTACAAAATAGTGATTTATTAAATCATTCATGGCATGACGACAAACTACAACAAAAATCATTTATCTGGTGGTTTAGTTAAAGAAAAATAAATGTTTTAAAAGAAACATTCATCAATTATTTACATTTAAAAATCGAGATATATATTAGTAAGAATACCTATGAAAGGTTAATATAAAATATAATTAACATTTAGTATAGGTCCAGTATAAAATAATGGTTATATCACCCAATTAGAAGCAAGAAAAATATAAACCCGAATTAAAATTAAAAATCTAGAACAAATTTACAGTCACACAAATTTCTTGTGTATTATTGGTATTAAAACTTTGAACCAGGCTAAGTGCTATGTAGAAGGTTCACATGCATGCGGGATAGTTATCTCCAATTAATTAGAGAACATGTTATTTCCCTTGACAGTTGTGGAGTAGACAATCATTAATATGTCATTCATGGATTGATAGTCGTAGGATTTGATACCAGACATTTGTTACAGCCTTAAAACATTACCAAAGTTGATGCCATGCTGGTTTCTGGAGAAAGTTCATTGAAAATTATCGTGGAAGCTAGTCAAAGGATGGTTTAATGTTCTTAAATAGCCTAAACCGTTATGGGATACCTTGCGTGATGTGAATATTATGAGCAGATATCCCCTTTTCAAACTGCCTACGTTGTATATCTTTGCATCATATTTCAGAAAAGACTGGGAGCCATTGTAGAGAAGTTACAAGGGTGAAACCTGTCTTAGTTACCATTTCCTAATTAAGTCGGAAACCGACCTCTGATACTCTTCAACTTTAAGGGCAGTATAACGACTATTTAGTATATCAGAGAGAAAGCTGTTGTAGCATATTTTGGGAATTCTGTACCATATGTTGTTAAATAAAAAAAGTTTTTCTTAATTTGAAAATATTTGTAAATTTATAATCTGTATAATTCAGTCTTAAATACACAAATAGATTTCGAGGAGCCAATGAATTCGAGCTTAGACGGTATGGCCAAACCGGTGGCCGAGCGGTCTGAGGCCTCAGAACTTTTAGCTTGGCTTAGAGATAGCGCTGGTTCGGATCCGGCCTAGACTGGAAGATTTATCAGTAATATTCACCCTCTACTGTACTGGTTCGCCCCCGTAATTTGTTTGAATAGATTCCTCGAACAGAAGAATAGTCTATGGGGAGAGTAAAGTTAAGAAACAAAAGAAAGAAAAAAGAATCACTGCCTATAAGTGTAAATATAGACATATGTGAAAACAACTGAACCGAAATGGCTTTTTGAACTTTAGTTATAAGCAATAAGCTTCCATTTTGAACATACAAAAAATGAGAAAGAAAACTAGCAAGAAAACGTTAGACCCATTGTACTGTTTGATTACGCACTTATTGACGTAAAAATAACGAGGGAATATCAGATTACAGTTTTGTACATCAAAACTTGAGAATAATAAGACTGAAATTCTGGACGAGAACGGAAGCCAGAATATTATTTAAAAAACATTATTTTAGAACTTAATGAAAATCGAAGTAGGGCCAAAAATAAAACAACATAAATAAGGATCAGCCTTAAAACAAGATTAAACAGCACCAGGTACAACACAATCTGAAATTTATTGCAGGAAAATAGACTAAACATTTGTAAGGAGTCTGATAAAGGTCTGGATCAACCTGGGATTGTGAAAGACACCAGTTTATACCTGTAAAACATCTCACCTCTGGTACACTGCCATAAAGCTTAGCATTGTTAATTACATGATATTCATCATATTTAAGTGACTACGGTGGTATTTATCACATCAGTGGTAAATTTCTATGACAGCGAATACACTAATGAATTTTGAAGACGATAATGATTACCAAGTAAAAGAACAACGAAGGTGAAGATCTCAGCAATAATTTGTTATTGGATTAACGATTATTGGTATTTACTAAGAATTTTCAAGGATTCATGTCAATTGTATTTAAAGTACATATAATCAATACAATCATCTGTATTCCATGGGAAATTAGTTTCATTATTGTATTCAACTTATGACTGACAAACCCAAAAAAATTTTAAATTGGTTAAACAAAAATATAATGTAACTAACCAAACCGGTTGTGCTGGGAATTGAAACATACAAACTTAAAAGAAAAAAATTGTTATTCGTAAACTTTAAAGATATTTGTATCCCTAAAATGTCCAACATATATTTTGTTATAGGGAAGGTGCTGTACCTTGGAACATACTAAATTACTCTGCCATCTAGTGGATTAGAAACAAACTAGTGTTTCGTATTTAATCCTTTGGACACCAGTGATCACCTATGGAACACTGGTTTGTTGTGGATATTACGAAAATTGTAAATTTATAGAAGTTAAGTAAATATTTTATCATGTACTTGTACAATTATTTATTATTTCTAGTGCCTTGTTTGCCTAATGTTTTTATATGATTTATAACTTTTAAATGTGTCCTATTCAACAGTGACAACAATTGTACTGTAGAGATAACCTAAAATGGTGAATCTTATTAGTTTCTGAAATGTGACATACTGTTGTGCCTTGAAACTGAAAACACGTTGTAGCTTAGGATGTCCCAAGGTACAAAAAGAAATGCAATAAATTGCATCATGTATTAAAAACATAATTTTCCGAATTCTTGTATTTGTACTTAATTACAGTTTGAATGTGAAATAGTATTAAAAGATTTACCATTTATAAATAGTTGCTTTAGTAGGCTAATTATAAAATTAATTAGAACAAGTAATATAATTTAGGCTACTAAACTTTTTTTGGTCAATTAATAAATCTAACTTAAACACACTCACATGCACTTATATCTTACGTATAATTTACTTTTGTAGTAACAAATTTGTTTGGATTTTAGATGTCAAGAAGAAGAAAATAAGGTGTCAAATAAAATGAAAAAAACCAAAACATTAGATCTACAAAAAAATCTATTTAAAAAGAAACGCCCGAATTTAAAGTTGAAAAAATCAATGGGATCAAAATATCCTAGTTCTGAAATAGAAGATTTCAATGTATTGTCTTATGATGATAATGGAAACATTGAAGATCCGATTGACGACATTATGTATGATGAACAATCTGCCATCACGGATTTATAGTTTGAAGATCCTGAAGTGAATATTGGGGATTATGCGTTAGTTAAGCTTTGTGGTAAAAAGGCTATTAAGTGTTATGCTGTAGAAGTTTGTGGAAAAACTGACATTTCATATGAAATCAAATACCTCTCAAAAACTAGACGTAACTCTTTCATTATAAAAGATGAAACCATTTATGAAATTAGTGTCGATGATATTGTGTCAAAATTACCTCAATCAACCTCTCTTCAGGAACATCCATTAAGCAAAAGTTTAATTTTAAATTCTATGTAGACTTTTCTACTTACAATGTTCAGCAAAAGATTTCCTTTTTATTGATGTCCTTAGCTTAGATATATTAACTTTTTAAAACATACTTTATCCTCATCTAAAGAATACTAGTTTCTAAGTTAAGTTAGGCATATAGCATTGTATTATATAAAACATTATGTAATGTAAAACACATATTTAGTTAGGAAGGTATATTTTAGTATTGTTGAATTTTAATATTTAGCTCTGTTTATTGTGTAATAAACCAATGTTGTATAATCTTTCTCAGTGATTTTAATCAGTCCCAAGGTACAACTGCATGTTGTACCTTGGATGAGTGCAAACAGTTGGTATTTTGTAAATTATACTAAATTATGAATTTGTATAGTAACAAAATCAATTGCATTGTATTGTTCACAATCCACTTAGTACAACCCAACCTTAAGTTTCATTTTCGGTGTATTTAGAAGGATAAACAAATAAAATATTAAACTGACCCAAGGTTCAGCACTCTCTATCATTTTCCATCTAAAGTATTATTTAATTTTCTATTTTACAATTGTATATTCTTAAAGGATGATTAACATGTAGAAGTGTATACAACATTATATAATAATCTTTGCAGTCCCAGTAATAGAAGTTACATAACTCAATAGCTAAGAAAGAGTAAGCTATTAGCACATGTACATTTTACACACAAATAAAAGCCTTTTGAGCCAACGCTTAGGTGTACAACCCTCCCTCCCCTCGTGGGTTTCAAGACGCTGTCAGCACAATTGAAGGCCTCTCCACGTCGACCTGAGAGCTTCAGGCTCCCCCAACTCCCACAAGGATTACTACGTCTGGTTAACAGTCGTAAACTCACTATACCTTGACATTATTCTGGGGAAAACTCCCTGACGTACGTCACCAAACAGTGTATTTCTAACAATCGATAGCTTGGGTTATTTGAAAAATTTTAATCTCTCGTAGGACTAAAGATTAATGTACAGTTTAGAAAACTTTTCTAAGTTGTTATTCAATTTAAAACAAACAAAAACTAATTAAAAAAAGACCAACTATATAATAATAAAACGGAAATAAATAAATTACATTTCCATAAAATTAACCATTTTTAATGTATTTTCATGTACTTTGTATGGTACACAGGATTATTTTTACATAAAGTGTATTTGAAATAATATGTTTAGACCCACTCAACCATACACATACACTGGTATTGACCCACACACCCACCCATGAACGTACACTGGTATTGACCCACCCATAAGCGTACACTGGTATTGACCCACCTGCCCACCCATTAACGTACACTGGTATTGACCCCTCACCCACCCATACACGTATACTGGTATTGACCCACCTACCTACCCATACACGTACACTGGTATTGACCCACACATCCACCCACCCACCCATGAACGTACACTGGTATTAACCCACCCATACGCGTACACTGGTATTGACCTACCTGCCCACCCATTAACGTACACTGGTATTGACCCCTCATCCACCCATACACGTATACTGGTATTGACCCACCTACCTACCCATAAACGTACACTGGTATTGACCCATCCATTAACGTAGACTAGTATTGACCCACACACCCAACCACCCACCCATGAACGTACACTGGTATTGACCCACCCATACGCGTACACTGGTATTGAGCTACCCACACACCCATACACGTATACTGGTATTTACCTACCTACCTACCCATAAACGTACACTATTATTGACCCACCCACCCATGAACGTACACTGGTATTGACCCACCCATACGCGTACACTGGTATTGATCTAATCACACACCCATACACGTATACTGGTATTGACCCACCCGCCTACCCATTAAAGTACACTGGTATTTATCCAGCTGCCCACCCATTAACGTACATTAGTATTGACCCACCCGCCTACCCATAAACGTACACTGGTTCTGACCCACCCGCCCACCCATTAACGTACATTGGTATTGACCCACCTGCCCACCCATTAACGTACACTAGTATTGACCCACCTGCCCACCCATAAACGTACACTGGTATTGACCCACCTATCTACCCATAAACGTACACTGTGATTTACCCACCTCCCCACCCATTAACGTACATTGGTTAAAAACATATCTAACCGCCCTTAGATACAACGTCAGTTATTGCGAATACCACTACATAGTATAAGTTTACATAAGTCAAAAAGTAGTGTGTAGTGCAGTCCACTGACAGTAGTATACTGATATGCCCTATGTATTAAAACTCATAATTTACCATGGTTATAAAAGAAAATAACCAATAAAATGCTATCGAAATAATATTTTTTTAAATTTAGTTTAAAGGCCCGTATTCATGTTGCCTACTAAATTTAAATTATATATCTATTTATGTTTTGGTCCTAAAAATAAAACTAACCTGTATTTTCCTAATTAATAGTTTATTAAAATAGTAGGTTATCAGTATCCAAATGAACACGCCTCCCATGTAAAATGTTAAGAGATTGGTATATTTGTTATAGAATGTAATTTATAAATAAAGGTAAATCCATAAGCTATGATAATACTTTTATTAATAACTTACATGGGGTATAGGCATGTAGATTAAACCTCGCCCAAAAATGTTGTATACTTATGCATAACACTGTAACAACAACATACATATCACTATCAACAATGGTGTACATCTCCTCTGTAATTGACGGCTTAAGTGTACCTGGGTTTGGGTCATGGCTTCTCTGATACACTAATCTTTCAACTAACCTTTACCAGTAATAGACTTTGAGTGTAATTGTTTACTAAGTGATTGACGCAATTTCCTAATAGAATAAATGACTTACTAAATCAAACTTGTCTTTGTAAAGTGATTAATCAAGAATTCTCTCCTCTCTGTACTTCAACCACAAGATAATTAGTTTCCTGAAGGAGGTTTATTATTAATGTTTTAATTAAGCAGAAAGACAGTTTGATTTTAAAATATTAAAAAAAATAAAAGCTGCTCTTATCTATATCTTTGTTCCCTTATTTTCTTTTTTCCTTTAATGGTTTCTTTTACAATTTTGGGAAAATGTTATTCCTGTGTAAACAACGGACTGCAAAGCCGTAACGAGTGAAGTTTAGTTTTACGCTCTAATAAATATTCGTAAAGTTACTAATAAAGTATACGTAATACGTATTCATTTTTAATAAATAATTTGAGAACTTGTTTATTAGTTATTAATTTATAAATATGAAGAATTCTACTTATTTAATAAAATAGTAGTTTACAAATACCAGAATACCCGCAACTTTTTCGAAAATTCTATCGATAATTTATTAGTCTCACAGTTGTCATAAAAATTTTTATAGCATAAAAAGGTTACTCTTATGAAAAGCCCGTTTAATACTCAAGAGGGACTGGTACTATTAATTAAAAAAAAACTGTAATACATAACCTGTAATTGATTGTAAAGAGAGAGTAAACTTTAAAGTTAATTGTTTGTAGCGGGTGATTGTTTAATATTACGACGTCATTTCCGAGTAATGGGCAACAGGAAACTGAAACATTTTCTAAAATAGAAGAAAGTACAGATGACGTAAATTGTCTTTAGTAAAACTTACAGCATAGATGATATTTACCTGTCTATATACAATATTTTACACTATTTATAATTGAGTTTTCTACTGTTGTTTAACCAAACAGACCCATTCAAATTAACCATAGTTAAAAATAATGTAGATGGTGTTTTATTTCAATTTTGATTCTATCATTCACGATAAACAAGTAACTTAAATTTTTGGGTCTCTAGTAAACCATTCCATGAAAAATTCACACCAAAAGTTTTAACCATAAAAATCAACAACAATTCATTGGATACGTATTGTTTTATATTAATGATCTTTGTAATGGGAAATTAAATGGTCAAATTACATCATTTGCGGATGACACGGCCCTTACCTATATTGCTGATAATATCAATGTAATAGAGTATCAAATGAAGAATGATCTTGATTGCCTTGGATGGTGGTTTATTAAAAATAATATGATTTTGAGTGCCGAAAAGACAAAATATGTTAATTTCAGTTTAAGAGGAAATGAGGATTTTATTGGTGGAATGATGTATAAGTGTTCTATTTGCTTGCTTGTTGAGGATGAGTGTGTACACTGTAAAAAAATATGCGGATGCCAGTCAATCAGGTATCTCGGAATAACTCTTGATCACGATCTTAGTTGGAAAACCCACATCATGACTCTCAAAAACCGGATTAATAACATTTTGAGAATATTTTATTTTGTAAGAAAATTGTGTGATGAAGTTACTTTAAAAACATTATATTTTTCATTAGTACATAGTAGGTTACAGTATGGAATAATTGTTTGGGGAGGAACTTACATAACGAACTTAAAACCATTGATAGTTATGCAGAAAAAGTTTATAAGAATCATATGTAGAAAGCCATCTGATCACCCATCATACCCTCTATTCTTTATACAAAAAATCCCTTCTTTGAGACAGCTGTATGTGTTTAAAGTATTAAAAATCTTTTTTGTAAAGAGTCGAAACAGTAATACACTGACAGTCTATAAGCAAAAATTACGAAATTCAAGAGACCTTCATATTCCAAAGCCTAAAACTGCTTTCTTTACAAAAACATTTCGTTTTCTAGCCCCAAGATTTTATAATAAGTTGCCAGCTGATTTAAGATATGTAAATAGTAAGTGTTTATTCAATAGACTTGTTAAGGAATGGGTTTTGGGAATAGAAAATATAGAGTCTTTCTTATTTAATATTATTAGTTAGGTTAGTTTTATTATTATTAACTATATTTTAGAGATAATGTATGACTATGTATGTTACTTTTGTTCTTACCACAATTATGCATAACACAAACACAACACTACAGACACAAGCACAACACAAAACATCTCATAAATTAATGTCCACATTATTATAAACAGGAATATTTGAAGAATGCTCACTCACTAACAATATTTATTTGTACAATGAGAGTGAGGTACACGGTCAGTGCTCCGTGGAGTTAGGCCGCTATCTTATCTTTATCAGCTGTTCGATTATTGTGGTGTCAGAGGGGGGAGGGAGCTGACGGCAGTTTTTAGTCCCTCAACCTAATAAGATCCTTTTTGGCTCTGTCTCAACTCTTCTGACATTGTAAAGTTTTATATAATGTTCTTGTTATTACTGTGTTTTTTGAAGATTATTGTAAATTTAAATAAGTGTATAAAAGTAGATAGTTTAGGCATTTCATTAATTAATGATTTTATGTATTTATAGTAATTTAAATGTTCTGCTGCTGCTATATTTTTGTAAATGTATAATTTAATGTATGCTCCAATCAGGCATAGCCTGGGAGGTTTCTCTTTAATTAATATGCTGAAACATTATTGAATTCTGTACATATATGTGCACATATTTGTTCTCATGTATACAGAGGTGTAAATGTGATTTCAAGGTTAGTCTGGTATTGTGGGAATTTATGTAATGTGTAAGTTATGTAAAAAAAAAAGAGAGAAATAAAGATATTATTATTACTATTATTTATATCTAAAGCATTCAAACCACACACACAGCTATCGCTCCACAAGGGCCTAGCCAACCACACAAACAACTGTTGCACCACAAGGGTCTAACCAACCACACAAACAACTGCTGCTCCACAAGGGCCTAACCAACCACACAAACAACTGTTGCACCACAAGGGTCTAACCAACCACACAAACAACTGTCGCTCCACAAGAGTCTAACCAACCACACAAACAACTGTCGCACCACAAGGGTCTTACCAACTACACTAACGATGAATTTACCATGGTCAAAATAAATAAATGTATTTTTTATCTATAAAGAATTCACCATATACAACGTTCTTTTACACTACTAATGTGTGTTTCAAACTAAAAATCATCTATTCTTTCTTGTATACATCAGCTGTAGCGTGTGTGTTTCTCTTTTAATAAACATTCCAGCATGGTTTAGTAATTCCCTTTTTGGCTTTGATTGATTTATTGATGTTTTATTTTTATTGATTTAGATTGATGTATGGCATTGATTTATCCAATATATGATGACTAAATGAATGGACAAATGATTTAGTGATTATATAAGTTCTCAACAAAATTAAAAATTAATTGAAATAAAGTATTGTTAGTAATAACTGTTAAAATACCTCAAGATGATTATAACCATTAGAATACTTCTAATAAAACGGTTACGAGAGTTTTTATCTAGACCTTGGGCTCAGTGATGTGTAATTCTTGTTTATATTTTCATATTTATTAAATACATACTTTACTTTCATATTTGAACACAATAACGCTCTCTACAATAATAGTTAAAAACTACCAATATATGATCTAAAATATTGTCACATAAAGGGTAATATACGTAAATTCATAACTCAAAATGTCAAAAAATGGACTTATTATATGCCTACTCTACATGTTGTACTGGGTCGTTTGGCCGGTACATTTTTATACTTGTCGTCGTGGTTTGCCAGGCTGCCTAAGACCGCTTGTTCGCTGTGATTTGTTTACTTTAGTGGCCATTGGCTCAGACTCTGTCATTCCATGTTCCCAGCTTCGGTCTGTCAGGGTGGCTTGTCATTTTACTTGTTCTCGGCGCCCTCTATTCACGACAAGTATTCTGGCTAGAGACTCATAAACTCCAGGGTCCTGGAGTGGGACATTTTACCCTCAGCCTGCGTCCGGGTGAAGTTCTACCATCTCCACTGCGAGCCTGGCCTGGGGACCATGTGGTTGAGCCGAGTTTCACCCCTCACTGCCCTCTCTACATCTCTGGATGGGGTTCATCAGTCCTCAGGTCAGTGCGTTCTATGTTTTTCCCGGTGGCTGAGCTGGGGGTTGTGATTTTTGTGTAAAGGAAAAAAAAAGAAAATATGAAAAAAGAAAAACAAAAGTTGTGCTGATCCATTAAGTTTAGGCCTAGGCCTAGGAACTGGCCATGAACTTAAACATTTTTGATCCAACACACAGCCATGGGACATTTATATATATATATTTACCCTTTGATGTAAGAACCTTATTATTATTAATCTTTAAATAGTTTATTTTATTGTTATAGTTGTTTAAATGTTTATTTTTGTTAGGCCCTTCAGTTAAATTATGGTATTATTTATTTTTATGTTTAGGCCTAGTGATTTAGTTAGTGTTATTTATTATTTCGTGGAGTGTATTGTTGATGTCCGTTTGTAATGAACGGTACCGTGTTTTATATATATATTTTTAAATTGTTTAATTTTTAACATTCACCAAAAGGGGATTATTTTTTGTACTATTTATTTAAATTCTAATTCGGAGCTGCCCAGGGACTCCAGCTTACTCCATAGCCTCGGTAGAATCATGGAATGTGGGCTAAATTTCCGGTTAATTGGGGCTGTCTAAATTTTTCATTGTGAGTTTTTTATAATTATTTTGGGTCTCTGGTTTTTCTGCAGATAGGCACATGTGTTTTGTATTTATAACGTTTGTTGTTTTTTGTGTTAGTTTGTATTCTCTTGTTAATTATGTGTTTCTTGTGGTTTGTTTAAGTGTAATTTTGATATTGTGGCCTTCTGCCGGTTTTTCCGAAATATTAATTGTTCTTTCTTAAAAATAAATTAGTTTTTGCTCAGCTGCCGAGTTTTAATTTGACCCTCCAATTGCCACCCATGTTCCTATCGCTTGGCTGGTTTTGAGCCATCCCCTAGTTGGTACGACTTCCAGTTTTGGGTGGGGAATGGGTCTCAATATCTAAGAATAAAAATGTATTATGGTTGTCTTTTAATACAATTTTAGTTCCTTAATGATTCACTGGTTCCTTGTACAGATCTCCAAGTTCTCGGTTCCTCTTATTTACAAGCTTTCTACTTATCTGAGTGGTCACATAAGAAGTAATAATTACTACGTTGTTACTCAAAATATTATAAATTAAACTTATTATAAAATATTATTCTACATATTTGAGAGTAAAATTATACTATAGTTTTATTTGGATAGTTAATTTTTTTAGTCGATATTTATCGATGATCAGATTTTTACAACCTTACTCTCAATGCTCAAAACGCTGGTTAGCAAGGTTTTCCCGGCAACTGGTATCTGGCCATGTACGGACCAGGACACTGTGGCTCAGCTAGAGTCCCCAGTCTAATAAGCTCCATTAAATACATTAAATGTCCGGCAACTTGTTGCCTGGGGTGCAGTAATGAGTGGTCTTACCCGTACCCCTGTGGCATACGAATCTCAGTGGGTTTATGGTCACCAACTATTCGCGTACGTTTTCTTATGCCATGTGCCACATCCAGGTCCTCTTTTACTCTGACCAGATCGGCCTTCATTTGTCGATCCTTCACAATCTTGGTTTTCCTAGGTGTTTTGTCCATTCTGGTCTTCCTTTCCAAACTATCTTCACCAGTTGTCATCTTCACATCTTTCCGCGTGTCCAGCCACCTTAATCTTTCTTCTCAGAACAGCCACTACATATGATTCCTTGTATATCTCTAACTTCCTCTAAGACTAAGGAGGAGTTATTTGCCAGCCTTCTACTTTTCTGAGTGGTCTTAAAACTTGGTTTTTAAAAATCTTTAACTATTGCAGAAAAAATAATACGTTCAAATAATCAATAAAATAAAACAATTTCCCAACTACTCTTAAGCCTTCTTAAAAATGAACCTAACAAATGTACATTTATATAATTGGTATAATAATAAACTAGTGCCCTTGCTTACACAAAACACAGTTTTGTCTTCTGTACGGATCAAACTAACAGATCATAAAGAAGTGTCTGTTGCAACAGTTGTATACTTTACAGTAGCGGCCCGCTTATACATTCTTCACTATTCCACTTAATACGTATATACGAATCTATGTTACCTGTTTCAATAAAACAAACACGGAAAGTCTCGTTAAAGCCATTCTACATAAACATAATGTAAATAATTTTTATTTATCATTTGTAATAATTTTCACTCAGCACGTGTATATTTTATAAAAATTAATGCTCATAAACTTTTCCATATGTCCTGCCAATGGAAAACTCCCATAATCTTACAGTCTACAACTCCTAACTGTTTTCTGATCGAGGTGTTTTAGCCCGTCTAGAAACTACAGGTCTACATAAGACAACAAAGTTCTTTTGAAGTGTTAATGTGGGCTTTGGGACTGAGAATGTACCATGTCTTGTAGGTCAGATACCATCCGTTGAGTTTTAGAACAAAAAAGGGGTTTCTAATGATATAGATACAAAGAATGCAATATCAAGGAATATCATCTTACCTACATTAGTATTCTATTTAAGATACATGTTTTCTTAAATGGGCATGCAACAATATTTATAGTATATTGGAATTACGAAACAAATTTGTTTCTGTTGACTTAACTATATTAATAAAACAAGTTTTAGTATTTTTTTTTTTTTTTAATAACTTAATAATTTTATGATGCCTTTTTAACTAACTGCAAACATTCTAGTAATTTGTTCTTTTAAAATTTTCTCTATTTTTATTTTCCTGTTTAAATCGGACTTCTCCCCCAGTCTTTAATACTTGATTCTCTGATCACTTGGACATGTGATTTGTTTATATAGGCTTTAAATAATCTAAGTTATAATACCTCATACAGTTTTTTATTGCAAACAATAATATTTTATTCAATTATCGTTTCCTCTAACGTAATTTTTCAGTTGGAATTGGACTCCTCGCTCGCCTTTAAGACATATAGAATTTAGCACATATACCGGCTCACTAACTTGACCTAGAAAGGTTTTCAATTGATAAGAAAAAGACCAGTTTGGTCTTAGTACAGAAAGTGCGTATTATTTGACGTACCACATGTTGTTTACAAGTACCTATGACCTACTAGACGAGAGGGCTTCTCTTCCAGTCATAGAATGTAAACGCCAATTAACTACCTAAAGCTTAATTCTTAGGTATTTGTTTCCTATATTATAAAACATCAAAACTGTGTGACAACTGGTTTAATACTTAATGAGTTTATAGCACTCTGCACAAGTGAAGGTAGTATTCGCGAGTTTTAATTATATAAGTAATGCGACTTGGTGTAAATAAATTAATCTGACACAAAAGGATAACGCAGGTCTTCATTGTTAGTCTACCAAGTTTTTCAATGAACTCTATGTGCAGTGATAACAAATGATTATTAAAAACATACTTGACTAGAGAGCGTTTATATAAAATTACACTTTAACATTTATAGAATTGTAACAACGCTATTTACTATGTTTCTGCTAATTCATTCTCGTTTTATGTTTTTTTATTTACTTGATATTATAATGATTTATACTGGTTTTACATTTTGAATATATATCACTTATCAAGTGAAGACACTAAAGATTGTTATTATTGTTCAGCTCTCCTTTCAAATAGAGTGAAATATGTAAATTCAGAATAACATAAATTTAGAATATTTTAATATCACTTAAAGAAATTAAGTAACAAATGTTACTAAATAATTGGTTTGAGACGGATTAAATACTCACAAATACCAACAAAAAAAATATGTGGTTTAATTCAAAATGTGCTCCAATACATAATTAACTATGTTTTACTAATAATTATGTGATATATAAATTATATATATTATAGTTTCACATGTGTAAACTATATATATTTTCTGGTAATTTAAGACAGCATATTCATAAAAATGATTAACTCCTAAGGTAACCAAGTCAGTAGTTTAGCACTTTCGATGAGTACTTTCAACTGGAATATCCAATTAACTCCTAAGGTAACCACGTCAGTAGTTTAGCACTTTCGATGAGTACTTTCAACTGGAATATCCAATTAACTACTAAGGTAACCACGTCAGTATTTTAGCACTTTCGATGAGTACTTTCAACTGGAATATCCAAATAAACTAACCTCGTATACATCAATAATGGATGCAATGTTTTACTTTGTTGTTTAGCTCTAAAAACATCTGTGTGATTGAAAATTGCATATAAGATGACTTACAAACTTAAATAAATGTATTTGTGCATGGAACCTTATACTCATTCACGATCTGTAAACAAAGGTGACTGTTGCAGAATTTTCCAACTTTTATAGAAGTATGTGAGCATGAATAAATTATAAAGGCACAATTGGGTTAATAAATGGTAAGTAGGACTGAAAATAAACAGTAAAAATGTATAAACTACTACCTCTACGATGAATGTATAAACTACTACTTCTACGATTTTTTTTTCTCCACATTTAAGTTTAACTATTCTAACACTACAAAACACAACATATAAAAAAAATTATAATTACTATCATTTTCAACAAAATTCAATGAAGTTGCAATCCAAAGATCATGCCTCACAGCAACTACATAACAATTTATAAATAAAATTTAGTTTTAAATAAATTAATCAAACTCCTCAACAAAGTTCACTATTTAAATGTCAAACTTATAGTGAAAAAGCAATGTTTATTAGTTGTAATAACTATCATCATTTTATTTACTCTATTTCCTTACGTTCATGATATAACAGCGTAGCTTTATATTTTTCCATCACAGTGTATTAAGATGTATATTTTATCATATATGAAGCTTGATTTTATAATATTTTAAGACATCATATTCATAAAAATGATTACTACTAAGATACCCACGTCATATTGAGCCTGAAAACTCAGTAGACCAACGATTGAGTACAAGAGGTTAACGCTAATCAATTTATTAAAAATATACGTGTTTATTTAGCTATGTAAAGACCAGGAAAAAACAAGGAAGCTCTTACAAGTTAAATGAACTGAAAGTAAGAATATCAATCAAAATGAAAGGGTGGATATCATTTTATTGCTGTGTTACTCAAAGCAATATTCCAAGTGGAAAGATATTCCAAATTCATGGATGTAATGTCAGCATATTTTAAAAAGATGTTAATTTAACATGATAATTTAGTATTTTGTTAAGTATGTGTTCCTTAATGTTTTTTTTTCCTTAAGTAATGGACTTTTTACTCGCATATTAAATGTGAATGAAGGGTATCAAGTCTACAATCTTCAACACATTTTATAAACTAAGATTAATTTGGATTGTAGATATTTATTTTTTATTTTACAAATGACAAATTTTCGATACGGCATAAATCTCTCGTAAAGAGCCATCTCAATTAACTTAAAAAAATTTGACAATAATTAGTCAATATGTATACATTTTGTAATTTGAAAAAATAATTAGCTTACATTTAACTGAATTGAGCAAAATCTATACAATATCATTGTTTTTAATCGATTTATATTTAAAGTATTTGACAGGAAATCACTTTTTTTTTAAGGAAAACGTTTTTATTCTAAAACTATGAACCTAGATAAAAACAATTCCATTTAAAAATGTATGATTAGTGATTCTTTTCAAAATGAAACTTGAAATGTAATATTGGCAGTTTTTAAACAACTATGAGGTTATAACACAACCTTTATAATAGTTTGTGAAATAAATTAAGTTATTGAAAAATAATGGTTTTCATAATCACGTTTGTAAAAATATTATTATTATAAAATAAATTATTTATGCATGAGATATTATCATTTTTAACAATTTACAAATATATATATAAGCATTATACATTTTAAAGTGTAAAAACATTTCTTTAAAAGGCTAAAAAATCTTTATGTTATTAAGGCAGATAGTAAAATACTTTACCAAACAATATCACAAAATTTAATTGCAGATAATTTTACCATCTACATTTCTAATAATATTTTCTTTAGTTTTACTACAGCTCTGTAGGTTTTTTTTATTCAGACATAAAAAACCTCATGTTTCAAATTGCGAAGATTCACTATCCCACTCTCGTAGATTTTCCAAAATTTGTTTCATCAAGTTTATAGGGTAAGTTTCGGTTCCTATCTCCGATTATCCCTATATTATTTTAAGAATCCTTGCATACACCTTTAAGGGGAAGTAGTACCTCTATTACGCAGTATCGAATTAGAATATAGTGTGTTTATTATTATGTATTTTTGACTTTTTACTGAACACATCAGTAAAAACAATATTTAATTCAACAAAGTAAATAATTAATTTGAATTTTTATTGATTAATAATGTCTTAAAACATCTCAATAATTATGTTACAGAAAATGTTTCATGTATAGAATGTTTCGGCAAACCAAACCAGTATTATATAATTTACTTAAATCTTCCCCTCACCCAAATATGAATGTTTTATTAAGTTTTTGTGATTATCATAACTAGTTTACTGTATTTTTACTTTGTGAATCCAACTGATGAACATTTATATGTGTTACAAAGAACATACACCTTGACATAAGAACATTCATGAACATACGATATGATGACTTTGATCATTTTCACAACAAAATTAAGACAGAAAATCACATATTTTAGGTTATAAAACTTAAAATACTGTTTTTTTTCAACAATCCATTAGTGATTAATAAGGCTTTGATCTTATTCCATAAATATGACAAGAAATGTTGGCTTGACTTACTTACCTAGTTCTACAACAGTCATTATTTTCTACTGCAGTCATGACCACTTGGCACTACTGTCCTCCCACCCATACACACAAATATAGATACATCCCTCGACTCAATTTGGATCTCCTGCGTGATTAGACTGACAAGCATGCTACAAAAACTATTATTCCAGCAGTTACAATCTCTCATTCCCGTACAATTCTATAAGAGTCTCGCCCACCCATACATATAGAGTAGTATTGACCTACCCACCCACAAAGCTTGGTGGTTTGGGGCACACTCCACGGACGCGTACGACCAATCGTACTCTCTCATCCGACGTAATCGTACCACTTGTGATGACCGTAGTAAATGGGTGGTTAGGTGGGCCGTTGCCATATAGTATAGGGTAATGGTCATACACCGTACGTGTAGAAACTAATTTAACCTTGCATGAAAAATTTTGATATACTACCACTAAATACTTGAGTTGGGCTAACATGGTTAAATGGCCGTAGAACGTTTGGCACACATTTTTGGCCGATTTGGAACGGCACGTTTGGCACAGTCATTAGAGGGGATTAAGAAGGGTCAACCTGTAAGTTTCAGAAAGGCACGATTGGCACACACCGCCCAGCCAGGTAGTAGCAGCCAGGTGGCCAGAATGCGGGAAAATGGGAACTTTTTTGCCCCCGCAAATTCCCTGCTGTGGTGCTTATTGAAGTAAGCAACTAACCTAACCTAACCTAACCTAACCTAACCTGCGGTAGATCACAGCTGCTACCCAGGTAGATCACGGATGCTACCCGAGTAGATCATGGCTGCTACCCAAGTAGATCACGGATGCTACCCAATTGGAACACGGATGCTACCCAAATAGATCATGATCTAACCTAACCTAACCTAACCTAACCTAACCTTGGTAGATCACAGCTGCTACCCAGGTAGATCACGGATGCTACCCGAGTAGATCACGGCTGCTACCCAAGTAGATCACGGATGCTACCCAATTGGAACACGGATGCTTCCCAAATAGATCATGATCTAACCTAACCTAACCTAACCTAACCTAGTGAGGTTTAAATTTAAAAATTTGTTATATCACGGGCAAATGACTGCCACGCAGAGTTGACGGGAATAATACAATTCCCGTTTTCCCTCGTTCGATGGCGTCTACCTGGTCGAGCGACTGTGCCAATCCTGCCTTTTCCAAGCAGGCGAGTTGACCCTACTTATTCCGCTCTAATGATTGTGCCAAAACTGCCATGGGCAGAAGGTCCAAAAATGTGTGCCAAACGTCCGATCCCCGGTTAAATTACCCCATTCAACTTAATAATGTGTAAATCTCCGGCTGACCATTCATAAGTACTTGTTTATTGTTACTTGTTGCTTTTTAATATTTTGGTCATTACAATCTATGTAATTTTATTAATGTAACTTTATTAATGTTTACCTATTTTAAAACAGATAGGAAACTCTTTTTGAATCATACGTTGGTGATCTCATTCTGCATTAACATGGACATTTAAAAAAAATCAAAAATTAGGAAATTATATTTTATAATCCTTAAAGTCATACTCAACTCCACTATACGTGTATGGGTAGGTGAGTGGGTTAATCGCACTGTACGTGTGTGGGTGGGTGGGTCAATTCCACTATACGTGTGTGTGTGTGGGCGGGTGGGTCAATACCACTGTACGTGTGGGTGGGTCAATACCACTGTACGTGTATGGGTAGGTGGGTGGGTCTCGACCACTGTACGTATATGGGTAGGCGGGTGGGTCTTCACCACTGTACGTGTAAGGGTGGGTAGGTGGGTCTCGACCACTGTACGTATATGGGTAGGCGGGTGGGTCTATACCACTGTACGTGTATGGGCGGGCAGGGTGTATGGGCTCTGTGCGAAGAAAAGTATATTCACAGGTAAATACTATACCCTGGTTATAACTTATGGGTAAATTTTAAAAATGTTGGGAAAAAATTCAAATCACCTCATCTCGGGGTAAACAAACCTACAGCATACGTTTTTAAAGGAATATGTTTCTAGACAAGTAAATAATTTTCATTAGAGAAGAACTAAATCATGTTTTCCAGTCGTTCTACTACTTTCTAAAATTTAATTAAAATGTAATCATAAACGTTATAAATAAATTACGTCCAACGTTCAGTTTTATGATTTTTTTCCTGATATATCCAGACTATAAACATAATGTAACTTAATATAAATTCTACCGTTAGTGTTTGACTAGATACAGCTGTTATATATGTATTATTTCATTGAGCGTAAAAGGCTTTAAGATAACTGTAAGTCATTGAATCTATTCTCTTCAATCCTCATGTTTTACGTCTGAGTCTGTAAAAGGGCTGGAGGTAGGTTCCTGTAAGTATTCACGAATGAACGTTTGTAATTGATCCATCATGGCTACCCCCTCCCCCTTAGAACACGAGGACTAGCCTCATTATTTGAAGCTCTGTTTTCCCTTAAAACAGGTGAATAAAATCCTTAATTTAGGAGTAAACTGTACCGTAGAATGCTTTAGTAATATTTTTGTTTCTTATTTTAGTATATTCATTATTTTTATAACAGTTAAATAAGTACCATTTGGTTTTTTGTGAAGGGAGATGACAATTGAGACAGTTTCTCTCACCTACTTAGACAAGCCATTTTTTTTTTTTTTTTTTTTTTTTTTTGTACGCTCATTGGACCAACTTTTGAACGACGGGGTAAAACATGTAATGTTCACAGTGGGGATCGAACCTGGACCGGCGGCGTGGTAATAAGACACCTTAGTTTAAGTGCTATGGCCACTCCAATAGTTGTATTACAGTTAAAATATGAGTGACTATGAGGAGTTTAGAACACTGGAGACCAATAGCGTGATGATCTAAGCCAGTTTCAATGATAGCAACGCTTTTATGTCTTGCAGTGTTGCTGTCTCGTTTCCGTTCTTTGAATGCACCTGGCTTTTAACCTACTTATTTGAAATTGTGAATTCAAGAGTGACTAAATATATTTTAAACATGGACTTTACATTATTGTTTCCTATTGTTCAGTGATTGTTCTTATCACATTATTTATTAGTGATCTATTGTAATATTATTTGAACTAATTATTAATGGCCCTTCAAAGGGAATTCTATCTCTAAACGTCATTATGGTCTGTCGTATTTCAATCGCAGTACTATTGTAACAGAACGCTTTAGACACACTCCAAATCATCTCAGTGCGCCGATGTCAAGTTCGCTAAATAAACTATACTAACTTCTCAATACAGTTTTATATACTGGAAAATTGATAGATAGGTGTCGTTGACCTTCCTACCCACAAAAATTGGTTGGTTAGCTTCCCTCATATCCCACGGCCACGTGCGACCAATATTTGTATTGGCCTACTCCCTCACCCTACGTAAATCGTATTAAGACAAAGTTCCCTTCAGCTTCTTAGACGAGCTAAGTTTTGTTTTGTAGGTTCGTTGTTTGATCCACGAGGGTGGCAGAGTGGTAAAAACTATAATTGTCACAAGAGGGATCGAGCTTAAAAGATCCTATTCGTACCTTAATTATCCCAGATACCTCGTTCCCGTCATGTTTTTTATCGATTTATAATGGAATTAAATGTACACGTAGAAGACAGCTCTTCAATTACAACTCCTTAATGATTAGTTGAAGTTAGGCTGATCGAAAAAATTCAAAAATGTACTATAAAATACAAAAAACGATATGGGGATCGACTGTACATTACTTAGCCCATGCAATGTTCTTAACTCTTGTAAGACTTGACATCTCACAATTCCTTACATTTAAATTCGAATTGTATGTAATCATAAAATATATATCAATATGCAAACATGAGAGGTTTTTAGAAAAGAGAAAATCATTTTCATGAAGTTTAATTTTCTTTGTTAGATAAAAAATTAGGAGGTTGCCTTATATTTTGAGTTGTACTGTAACAATGTTGTATTAAATTGATTTTATAAAAATTTAAATATTAGGAAACGTACTTGAAATAGAAAATTAATTCAAACTCTATATAATTTCAATCAAATTTTTGCATTTTTCATAAAAATTTAAAATTTTATCCCCTCAAATAAAAAAGCAGATTTTTCCCATTAGAAATTAAATAACCAATAATTTGTTACAACAAGATTGTAATTGTAACAAGATTGTCCTGTCGAGTCGAATCGAAATATTTTCTACAATTTACAGGTTTTGGTGACGTTGTTACGTTTGCTTCCTCCCCGTAGCTCCCTGATTGGTTATCATCCCTTTAGTTCAAGGATATTTGCATGTAGTAGGGATTCTACGTAAATACTTCGAGTAATGGTCTTTCTACCTGTTTCTCCGCCATCTTTTGCTGAATTAAGTTCACCACTTTTTGAACCATTCTTCCACTCCAGTCTGGAGTTCAGCAATTTTCCCGCGGGAAGCTTTGAAAAGCTGTGCTGTGACGCGCAGTGTAAGTGTTTTTTTGATTGTGCGTGACGTTTACATGTCGAGCGGTACCTTTGGATTATATCAACTTTTCTCTGGAAGCAACGTAAGTTCAACTTGTTCTTAGCTTGTAAACTCTCGTCGTTAGCTTTTAGATTCTCGTTGTTAGCTTGTAGATTCTCGTTGTTAGCTTGTAGATTCTCGTTGTTAGCTTGTAGATTCTCGTTGTTAGCTTGTAGATTCTCGTTGTTAGCTTGTACATTCTCGTTGTTAGCTTGTACATTCTCGTTGTTAGCTTGTAGATTCTCGTTGTTAGCTTGTAGATTCTCGTTGTTAGCTTGTAGATTCTCGTTGTTAGCTTGTAGATTCTCGTTGTTAGCTTGTAGATTCTCGTTGTTAGCTTGTACATTCTCGTTGTTAGCTTGTAGATTCTCGTTGTTAGCTTGTAGATTCTCGTTGTTAGCTTGTAGATTCTCGTTGTTAGCTTGTACATTCTCGTTGTTAGCTTGTAAACTCTCGTCGTTAGCTTGTAGATTCTCGTTGTTAGCTTGTAGATTCTCGTTGTTAGCTTGTACATTCTCGTTGTTAGCTTGTAGATTCTCGTTGTTAGCTTGTACATTCTCGTTGTTAGCTTGTAAACTCTCGTCGTTAGCTTGTAGATTCTCGTTGTTAGCTTGTAGATTCTCGTTGTTATCTTGTAGATTCTCGTTGTTAGCTTGTAGATTCTCGTTGTTAGCTTGTACATTCTCGTTGTTAGCTTGTAAACTCTCGTCGTTAGCTTGTAGATTCTCGTTGTTAGCTTGTAGATTCTCGTTGTTAGCTTGTAGATTCTCGTTGTTAGCTTGTACATTCTCGTTGTTAGCTTGTAGATTCTCGTTATTAGCTTTTTACCCTGCCCTTCGAGCTGTTCACACCAAAAACTAGTAAATTTTTATTAGTTTTTCTTGTCCTTTTAAGTGCCGCTCCTATAGTGACATTTCAGTAAATACTGTCAGAAGTCAGATTTTGGTAATAAAAAAATATATTATAAAAATCTAAATAACTATTAGTTATTTTGTTGTTTTGACTATCTATAGGGTCATCACAAACGTAGATGTATGTGTAAGGGAAAGGGTCATCATCAACGTACGGGTATGGATGGGTGAGAGGGCCATACCTAACGTACTTGTAAGTGTACGTGAAACGGTCATCATCAACGTAGTCATCATCAACGTACGTTTATGCGTGAGTGAGAGGGTCATCATCAACGTACGGGTATGGATGGGTAGAGGGCCATACCTAACGTACTTGTAAGTGTAAGTGAAACGGTCATCATCAACGTACGTGTATGGATGGGTAGAGGGCCATACCTAACGTACTTGTAAGTGTAAGTGAAACGGTCATCATCAACATACGTGTATGGATGGGTGAGAGGGCCATCATCAACGTACGTGAATGGATGGGTAGAGGGCTATACCTAACGTACTTGTAAGTGTAAGTGAAACGGTCATCATCAACATACGTGTATGGATGGGTGAGAGGGCCATCATCAACGTACTTGTAAGTGTAAGTGAAACGGTCATCATCAACATACGTGTATGGATGGGTGAGAGGGCCATCATCAACGTACTTGTAAGTGTAAGTGAAACGGTCATCATCAACATACGTGTATGGATGGGTAGAGGGCCATACCTAACGTACTTGTAAGTGTAAGTGAAACGGTCATCATCAACGTACGTTTATGCGTGAGTGAGAGGGTCATCATCAACATGAGTATTTTTATGTGCTTAAGTGCTTATTATGTTTTTGAACTGATATATATTCTTGCTACCTAAGTATAGTCTATGTAACACTTGACGTTACATAATAGTAAACGAAGCCACGTTTTATTTTTATTTTACTTGAATGCAATTTAAAAATCTATTTTGTTAAATATAAAAATTAAACTTTCTATTTCAATTATTCACAAAATATATATTTTACCAGAAAAGGTGTTTCCTAGGTGTATAAAAGCCTTTTATTGTCTTCTTCACTTAGACAATGAAAGTGTACAAAACACTTTTATTGTCTAAGTTGAAATGTAAGAAAGATATAAGCTAGAGTTGGTTTTACTTAGGTTCATTTAAAGTTTAATAATTTAGCTACATGTTGACTTAATTAATATTTTAATGTTTTTGAATATTATTGAGAATTACAATCTACTGTAACTTGCCACGAGGGAGTTGTAATAGTATAACGGTCCCCTATTAACTCTCATTTAACTCGTACCATTTAAGGAGACCTTATTGAGTTGAAAGATAAGTACATCCCAACCTTCACCTTTATATATAAAACCCACCCGCCCAGGTACGTAAAGTGGTGTTGACTACAGGATGCCCATTACGTACCAAAGTCGGCATCCTGTTGATGATAATTTTGCTTCCCATCAACTTATGAAGAGTAAGTATTTACCAGGTTACGCAAAACAAAAATGCCTAACGCAACCTTTGTACATACTTTGTCAATTAGGTCATTGCAGGTCAGCCCTTGATCTAGATGCATCCCTACGTCATAAACATATTTGACGTAACTTGGTTTTAATTTTAATACATATACATAGTAATACAGTGTTATAAAATTACTGGTGTTAAAATAATATAAACATTTACCATAAAGGAGTCATAAAAAATGAAACATCAAATGGGTCGTGTATTTGTCGTTCATGAAAATTAAATTATATATTTTTTTACAAAAGTGAAATATCTTAAATTTGACTGTAATGACTAAATGAATTAAAATATGACATGAATTAAAATAGATCAATATCAGATTGCATGTCTACTCTATACTCAGATACCATCAAATCATATTAAAAATAGCACATAAATTTGTCATACTTATGCTGAAAATCATTAAAATTGTCCTCACGTTTCCTGTTACTGACCATTTAAGGTCAAGGCATATGGGGAGGCGTGTAGATTGTACAGTACACTATCAGTAACACAAGACACTTATATTTTTATGGTCAAAGTTGTGTACTATCGTTATTTCTTTGTAAAGTAAGGGAATTATGCAAATTATGGCTATAAAAGCACTAAAGGCGAGTAAAATTTAACGCGGCTTGTTTCAAACAGCTGTTGGTTTCATATTACGACGTCATTTCCGTATAAATAAAAGGAAATGGAATAAATTTACAAATACATTAGGCATCCTAACACAGGTAATTGAAATGTAAAAGTTACTTACCTAGTAAATGTTAGGACCTTTATTATTATCGATTGATGGAAGTAGTTTGACAATCAAAGCTTGGAGACGGACTAAGTTGTAATTTATAAAAATATCTGTGGTTATTCCTTTTTCTACACTTGTTTAAGTGATATTAAGAAATGTTGTCTCAATAATATACAATGAAAACAACAAAATAAATCGGAATAAGAAGCAATAACCTTTAAAATAAACACAAAAAAAATGAAAGAAAGGGAATGTAATATTGAGAAACAAATGAATATTTAAAAATTATATGTTAAACTAAGAAACACAAATAATTTTGTTTGTGTTTTCATATGTTTAACCAATAAATATGTGACAAAATAATTATAGTATAACTCAAAATGGGTTTTTTAAGCATCTGAATTATTTCGCCATGATTAATTTATGACAAACAGATTTTAGCTAATTTAGTTTTAATGGTTTAATTTAACGAATTGTGAGGAAGATTTTGGTTTATTTCAATTCTAATCATTTATGACAGATCATGAATACGTTATATTTCTTCACAATCCTGTAGGAATGTCAAATAATAGCTACGCTGTAAAATATTCAAAAAATCACATACAAACTCACACCACTAGCGTGTAACCAACCGAAATAACAATGAAATGTGGGCTACCTGCAGTATTTGTTGTTGTGTAAAATATTCAAACAACGCATAAAAACTCACACGACTAGCGTGTAGCCAACCGAAATAACAATGAAATGTGGGCTAACTGTGCTGTTTGTTTGTCTGTAAAATATTCAGAACACATCACACAAATTCAAAACACTAGTGTGTTGTCAACAAAATACAGAATGAAACGTGGGCAATATGTAGTATTTATTTGGTTATAAAATATTCAAACCACCACATACAAGCTCACACGAGTAGCGTGTAACCAACTAAATCAACAATGAAATGTGGGCAACCTGTGGTATTTGTTCGTTTGTAACCACCACATACAAACTCACACGACTAGCGTGTAACCAACTAAATCAACAATGAAATGTGGGCAACCTGTGGTATTTGTTCGTTTGTAACCACCACATACAAATCGACACGACTAGCGTGTAACCAACGAAATAACAATGAAATGTGGTCTACATGTGCTATTTGTATTTGTTCGTTTATAACCACCACATATAAATTCACACGACTAGCGTGTAACCAACTAAATCAAAAATGAATTATGGTCAACCTGTGGTATTTGCTCATTTATAAAGTATTCAAAGCACTACATACAAACTCACACCACTAGTGTGTTATCACCAAATCCACAATGGAATGTGGGCAACCTGTGGTATTTGTTCGTTTATAACCACCACATACAAACTGACTCGACTAGAGTGTAACCAACCAAATCAAAAATGAAATGTGGTCAACCTGTGGTATTTGTTCGTTTGTAACCACCACATACAAACTGATATGACTAGCATTTAACCAACTAAATCAACAATGAAATGTGGGCAACCTGTGGTATTTGTTCGTTTATAACCACCGCATACAAACTCACAAGACTAGCGTGCAACCAACTAAATCATCAATGAAATGTGGGCAACCTGTGGTATTTATTCGTTTATAACGACCACATACAAACTGACTCGACTAGAGTGTAACCAACCAAATCAATAATGAAATGTGGTCAGCATGTGCTATTTGTATTTGTTCGTTTATAACCACCACATATAAATTCACACGACTAGCGTGTAACCAACTAAATCATAATGAAATGTGGTGAACCTGTGGTATTTGTTCGTTTATAAAGTATTCAAAGCACTAAATACAAACTCACAGCACTAGTGTGTTATCACCAAATCCGCAATGGAATGTGCACAACCTGTGGTATTTGTTTATTTGTAACATATTCAACCCACCTCATACTAAGTCGTGCCAATAGTTTACTACCAGTTCAAATCAATAATGAAGGTCTACTGTACATATTTGTTCATCTGTGAGGCCATTTGCACAACACAATATGTACAAAGACAACCTACTCTTGTTTAACTAATTAAAACTGAATTGTGGATTAAACATCTGTTTGGTTTGAATACTTCATTCATGGAGTATTCAAACCACCACATACAAAGTCACAACATCTATCTTAGGTAACGAAATAAACAGTGTATTGTGGTTTACCTATACATGTTTGTTTGCTGTCAAGTATTCAAACCCAGTTCATTTGTATTCACATAAGACTGGACTACAATTATTTAGCTACCCATTTCTTGTTTTACAAATGCGAAATATATCATACTCCAAATTTAACAAAATATAAATTTTCTTTACAACCAAAATTATAATTTTGTTTTATCAAATATCTCTAGCAAAATAGTTCAGGAATGTTTGTTAAACTAGTAGGGTTTATCCGAACCTCTTATTACTGAACAATATGTTTTCATTACAATCATTTTTTATTAAAAAATAATTACTTTACACTTATCTTATATTTCCGACATTTTCAACTGTATCAAATGAAAATAAACTAGATAAATGAATGCATATTCGTTATTCAATCAATAACATATATCAATAATAATGATAGATGACCATACAGGTTGCCTCTAAACTTCGTTCCTAAACTTAACGATATGGCTACTTTGGTCAAAATAAGATAAAGATTCCATATATTAAGGTCCTAAAATGCTTTGGTATACGCGTGTATGTCTGTTTATGTATTGTAGGTATGTTTGTCTTTTAAGGACCAGCGATTACATTTCCAATTCTAGTATGTCATTTGTTTTGTTTGAAACTATTATAATTATTAGCTACAACAATGTTATTATTCTTGATAAAACTAATACAGTTATTACAGCTGACATTTATACTTATATCCGTAAAAAAACATAATTACTGCCAGTAACTTTTCCTCGGTGTAAATGTGGCCTTAAAAGAATGTTAATATTATTTGTAACTTTCTATTATTTACTCATTTTGCTTATAATACTTACAAAACCTCTAAATGTAATAAACATATGACAGTAAATAGTTTATTAATTAACAAATTACGAGTAAGTACATGACATGTATAACAACACAAAGATATTTCTTTGACTAATTTAAAAAAATGTTCGCATTCAGGTTTTACTTAAAACCCATATTAAACTTAGCATTTAATAGTTGTTTACAGGATGTCTTTTTAATTGGGCCATTGTGATCTTGGAAACTATAAGTCTGTCAAAAACTTCAAATGGGTAACGTTACCTTGTTTTTGGAGGTAGTTAAAGATACATATTTCAAATTTTGAAAAATGTTCGTCATTTTTTAATATGGTGGTCAACTTTGGTTTTCTTATAGTACACATTATATTTTATGACTGTTTAAAATAGAAATAGTAATTTTAAATTTTCTCTATTCCCTGGAGTTTTTCGATATTTTGAACGTAGATAGGAGAGCTCAAAATGTTTATATTCCTTATGGAGTTTACCATTAGCAATGTTTCTAAATATTCATTCAAATATCTTATAATACAGCTGTCGATCTGTATTGGAAGTTGACTTAAACAGCTGATAATGGTAACAGTGCTGCCAACATCAATATATATGTGACAAAATAGTGAAAAAAATAGCCAAGCACACATTTTCCAAATACAAAAAAGATGTTGTCTTTCTTTACAAGATTCTCAACTTTGTGGTAGTCTGCCCCCCCCCTCTCTTGGAGTGAATTGCATTTCATCTCCCTTCTGACAACGAGGTGTGCAGTGGAGTTGACTTTTTCTGCAATCGACTGGGAGCTTTGAGACGTGCTGTGTTGACAGTGAGGCTGGAGACATTTGAGTCAGAGTGAGCTTGTCGAGCCCTACACAGTATTATATTATTATTCCATTAAGTTACTCCATTATTCCATTGTTATCTTTGTTGATTTAGTATATTATTGTTATCACTAATATTGTTATTGTTGTCGTTGTTGCATAATTTTTTTTTTAATTACTTTTTATATTATTACTAATAATTATTCCACTATTGTTATTGATACGATTTTTGTTATGTTTCACATTGTTTTAATTATATCTTTGTTATGCCTGTTCGTTTATTATGTCATAGGCATGGTTAGTTGTTGAATTAGATTCTTCGTACTGTACTATTTTTATGAACATTTGCTATTGTTAGTCATCTTAAGTAAAGTAATTTGCAAAATGGTTATATCGTGGGAATTTAAATAAATAAATAAACATGTTGTAATTTTTACAAATGAGATCAATGTTTAAATGCATATTAGAAATGTTGTTATATCGATGGTAAGCTCCATAAGTAATCTGAAAACATTGAGCTCTCTAATCTATGTCATTAAACAAAATATCGAAAATTGCAGGACATTAAGAAGTCTTATAATTACTAATTCGAAATAAAACAATCATAAACTATTGGGTGTACCATAATAAAAAACAAAGTTGACCATCATATTTGAAAATGACGGCCATTAAAAAAAATTCAAATATGTATTTTTGATTGTCTCAAAAAACAAGGTAATGTTCCCCATTTAAATTTTTTTCTGACTTATGGATTCTAAGGTTACAATGGTGGCCCATTTAAAAAAAGATAAGTAATATTTCTTATACACTATTAGAGTTATAACCATTTTTAACCAGTCTGTAAATAATGCTTTTTATTGTAAACGCTCTTGTCTCCTAAATATGCAGTTGGTGTATTTACTAAGAGTCAATTTATTGTTTGTCCTACAAATACATGTATGTAGGTGAAGAGATATGAGTGAACCACAAACCACACGACTTGCTAAGTTTTCTGTGATTTTCCAATTCTTTGAGTGACTGGGTCTATAATAGTTGAAAACAGATTGCACTTAGTGAGTTTTAATAATACATCGTAATCGATATAAAAGCAAATCACGTGCGATTAGTAACTCTAAGATTTATTGCATCTCACTTATAATACTCTGAAACATATATAAATTGATTTATTTACTATTTAGATCTATTATGTGGATTTCTGTTTTTATGTTTTTGTAAATAACTGTCATCATACAAAACATACTTCATATAATCAAGAGAATATAAATTTTAATAAAAGCCCATACACATTTTAACTTTATCTATAGATACGCAACATTTATTGAATATTATTTACAAATATAGGTTATTTGTTCATAAAAAAATGGTTACACAATTATCACCTGGGAATATGAATTAGTGAACAAAAATTGTAGTCTGCAAATCCGATTCAATAATAATGTTTGTTAATAGACAATACAAAAGTACTTTTTAATAAAAAAGATCAATAATGTATCAAATAAATAATACACAACAATAATAATACGCAAAACATAACCCAAAAATAACAACAAACAAATTGTTGTAAATAATATATGATATTGTACTAAATATTCCTTAACTATTGACTATTAATAATAGTTCTATTTAAGAATCACTTGATCTTGGTTAGTAACATAGACTACACTCATTCGCAACTAATAGTCATTTTTATTTATTAATTAGACTCCTAAAAATAATGAAATAACCGACATGAATTATGGAATTTAAATACCATAGAGCTGAATGATAATTGTTCGATTCATTATCATATTAAATTATTAAATAATTTAATTCATTATCATATTAAATTATTAAATAATTTAATTCATTATCATATTAAATTATTAAATAATTTAATATGATAATGAAATATTACGTTATCCATTATCACATGTTTACAGAATTATTTCATTGATATCACTAATACATAGAAAATATTTGTATATAAGTTATTTATTTACAAATATGGCACAGTTCTATTTTCTCCAACTATTGTAAAATGATTTGTACAAAAATGATTGAACGATACCCAACAATTGCTAGAGATTTTTACTTTCTATAAATAATATTATTTCACCCAGAAACGAACAATTATATAAAATGAAATATTTTCCTATCAATTTGTAAGCTCCCACAGGAATCCTAATCCTTTGAATAATGTGAAGATAATTTGCTTTCTCTTTAAAGGACGTGATCCGTAAAGAATCATTTACATTTCAAACAGTATTTTCTGTAGCAAGTTATAATTAGATTACACTCCCAAGTCACAAAGGATCACTATCCCATACCTTTGGTTTCTCTTAAAACTTTATATTATATATTCTCTAAAATATATAAATAAATAAATATATATATATATGTATATAATTTGTTATTTTACTATTGTATATAACTAGAAGACAATCCTGTACGATTCAAATGCCAACTCCGTCACTAGACGAGTTGTTTTATTTGTTTATCACATTGCATGCTTACATTGTTAAAAAATACCAACTTCATATGTCTATTATTAACGTCTTAATCCCTCTATTTCATATAGAGAATAGTGACAAAGGTTCTCATAGGTTGCATTATAGATAATAATGATAATTATATATAATAATAATAAAAATCGGGATACTTATTATCTACATTATTTTAGCTCTTCGAGAAGTATTTTAAAGTCCTCTCATAGTACTTATCAATTAAGATTATGTCAGCCAGTATTCATGGTCCAAAGCTGAATATATTTTAAAGTCCTCTCATAGTACTTATCAATTAAGATTATGTCAGCCAGTATTTATGGTCCAAAGCTGAATATATTTTAAAGTCCTATCATAGTACTTATCAATTAAGATTATGTCAGCCAGTATTTATGGTCCAAAGCTGAATATATTTTAAAGTCCTCTCATAGTACTTATCAATTAAGATTATGTCAGCCAGTATTTATGGTCCAAAGCTGAATATATTTTGGAAAATGATCAGTCAATGGTAATAATATTTATAGATGACGAAATAGTATAATTAAGTTATATACTTGTTTGTATTACTAAGCTCTAAGTGAGAACTACATTTTTAATTAATTTTCAAAATTGTATCCACAAATATAGCCTCCAAAATTCAATATTTAACTTGCCAGTAATGAACTATTTAAATTTAATGCTGTGTAAATACTGTTGCTGCTTAAAAATATTAAAGGGTATCTTATTTTATCAGGAGAACCTAGGGCCAAGTAGCCCACTCTAACTGGGTACCAAAGGCTTTAAGGGTGACTACTGAGCCAGCATGAGTGATCTGAGCTGCATCAAATGATGGTCACCCATTCAAGGGACAGCCACGCTCAATGTGTCTTAACGCCATCATCTTGCGAAACATCGGAACCCACTGGTCAAGGAGAGTTGCGTGATATATTTACTTAAACTTATAAATATGTATTTTCTCTCATTTAAGAGTAGAGTTCTGAGCCATTATTAACCCTGACGTATTCCGGGAATGTACATTGAAAGAGATTTTTTTAGGAAGAACTGATAAAGATAAAATGAATTTTTAGCTATTCGAGGCTACTGACCCTATCTTTTACAATTAATTGTTACAATTACGAATCAGTCGTGTCCTTGCGTTTTCTGTTTTATATGTCATGCTAAAAACTAGCAGTAAATTAAGTTTTTTTTCTGTGTTAAAATATGCAGTTATGAATCTGAAGGGTTAATAGCCACTCTTCATATTTAATAGTTTTTTACTTCAAAAGTTCAAAAATACAGTGATCTTAAATGTAATGTAAGAATGAACAAATGGAAAATTTTGCAAAAATGCTCAAAATTTGAAAAAAAGACTTCTATTATAGAGTATTTCATGTTATATTTATCGTATGGTTCGCTATCAGCCACAAATCATTAATTTTAAAAGTTACGATGCATAATATGGCTAAAGACCTAAAAGTTATGATATTATTAATTGAATAAAAATGTAAAGGGATCCTCTGTCACAAAGTTAAGTCAATTCCATCGATTCCCTTAACACCTGCCTCTCTGATTCTGTGTATGCGGGCTCATCCCTCCGTAAAGGAGCGCAGGGGGCACTCTGTACCTATGTGATCCATTGTATGGATAGACTCCCCGAAAAAATATGACTGATATAGTGTCAATCCCAATGTATACTTCCAGTAATTGCATCTGCCAACGCCGGTTATGAATTGATTCAACAGTTTCCACTCCCTGCGAGGGAGGTTCATCACACCTACAGGTATTGACAGATCGTTAATAAGGAACTTATTTCGTCTATCCAAACTGTTCCACGCTACGACCCAGAATAGCTAATAGTGTTAGGGAAATAGTGTTAGGGGTGTGATGTTGTTCACGTTCACAGCAAATCTTTAAAGCTGTACATTCACCATGGGTAGTTATAAACGAGCAACAAATCTGGTAGCTGGACCGTCACGATTTTGTGATCTCTCAGCTACGGCAGTTACCACAAAACATATTTCACGTTGAAAGAATACTATTTAAGAGTAAATACTTCTTATTATATTGATAATCATTTTAAACATAAATTTGAATAAAATGTTTACAACATAGCCAAAGTACAACTGGTAGCCTTCATGATTATTACTATTTACTGTGCTGATTTGAGACGCAGGCATAGCTTTTTGCTCTTTTGCTTTTTGCTATTTGTCAGGGAAATATGACTGATTGCTTGAGTGTAGTATGAGGATGTGTAGTCTTGTTACTAACTGAGTTCGACTTAGTTCAGAAAGCACCAGTAGTTGGGACAACTAAGGTTTACGTAGAATCTGAACCTCGTAGTATTGTTCTGATTTTCAGTAAATTGACAAGCCTGATTTTCTGTTATCTTCCCTACATAACATCAGAACCCTGATTACCTTCCAACATTAAATGTGGGGGAGGGGTCCACTGGGAACTTCTCTATTAGTGCCTACGCTACGGCAACCATTAAACGGACACCATGCCAGTATTAAGGGGACCGAGCATAGGCCATATTGTCTATAACCCCCACAGCATTTTGTCCCCAAGTATTTGGTTTATAACACTGTGGCACTAGTACCAATCAACAGTGTATTTTTAGCAGCGTCATTTTATTTGTATAATAAATACCATTGAAATTAAATTTTCTATCACTTTTTTTAAGTTTAAAGATCAAGTAATATTTAAAAGACTAGTTTGAACTTATAAATGTTTTTTCCTTCTTTTAAGAATCTCAAGGCAGTCACTCCCTTAATTTGCAGTTTTGAAGTATATGTTTCGTAAACTTACAATAAATTTACGTTTTTTTGTGAGAATTGGACATATTTTTTAACTGTCGATAAATAACCAGTGAACTTCACCAAACATAAATTTAATAGAATATAAGTAAAAAGTGTAAAACATATTGTGGTTATCGATGTCGGTAAACCACGTTTACGTTCTTCAGGCCAGAGGGAATCTCAAAGGAGATGACGTCCACTTGTTACGCAACTATACGACACTTGTTGCGTATTAATACGAAAATATAATACGCTATTTAATAAACTATTTGAACAAAAAATGTTACATTGAATGTTACAGTGTAATTCAATGTAAATATGATGGATACAAAAAGGCATACACATACCTTAGTATCGTTGGTCATGATCCGTAACTGATAGTCACCAAGGAGTCTCCGTTGGTTGATGTGCTTGGTGGCGAGAAGTGCGGCGGCCAGTTCACTGCGACCTTCCGGCCTGTCACCGGCGCCTGTGGACAGCTCGAACAGTCCGAGGATGGTCACTACCTTACTAGGCCACCGATGCGCATCACTACGTACACGATAGAACGGAAGTACCCCGTCACTCTGCCAGTCGGAAAGAGTCTGATTGTGTGAAGTATTTTCGGAAAACTTCACTGTTCCTCGGATGTCACTTGCATTCTTTAACAAAATTGTAATATTATCCAAATCCTCTTTAATATCTGAATTGATTTTTTCTGTATTGTTGTTTCCATATATCAGATCTTGAAGCTTCCCCACAGGTTTTATTTCTGCATACGTTATTCCAGGTGTTGTGGAAGAGAGCGGAGAGGTCTGGGATGATCGGACAGAGGTGAAGACGCTTCTGGTGAGGAGAAGAAGAAGGGTTATAGCCAGATGCAATGTCGGCATAACAAGCTGGAGCAGGTCTCAGCGGTTCATGTTTCATCTGGAAAACATGTATACAACTGATTCAGTAAACATGTAAAAGGAACATGTACAATACATATAACTACAAAATATGTTGGTAATTTCGAGACTCGGTTTATCATACTTACTAAGAAAGGAACAATATATAAAGGCTTTTCAAGATATGTTCTTAGCCTTTCGCGTGTTAAAATATAGAGTTCAGAGAGTTTATTTATGATTTCACTGAGCTAATTGTGACATCAACCTATAACTATGATATCAACACTGTACGTGTATGGGCGGGCGGGTCAATGTCACTGTAGGTGTATGGGTGAGCGGGTGGGTCAGTACCACTGTAGGTGTTTGGGTGAGCGGGTGGGTCAGTACCACTGTAGGTGTTAAGGGTTTCTGGTGGGTCAGTACCACTGTATGTGTGTGTGTGGCGGGTGGGTCAATACCACCGTACGTGTGTGGCTGGGTGGGTGGGTCAATACCACCGTACGCGTATGGGTGGGTCAATGGTTTTTAGATGAATGAGTCAGTGGTATTTGCGTTTTTCAGGTCAAGAAGATTAAAGGAAGCACTTCAAGTTCGAGAGAGAGAGAGAGAGAGAGAGAGAGAGAGAGAGAGAGAGAGAGAGAGAGAGAGAGAGAGAGAGTGAGAGAGAGAGAGAGAGAGAGAGAGAGAGAGAGAGAGAGAGAGAGAGAGAGAGAGAGAGAGAGAGAGAGAGAGAGAGAGAGAGAGAGAGAGAGAGAGAGAGAGAGAGAGAGAGAGAGAGAGAGAGAGAGAGAGAGAGAGAGAGAGAGAGAGAGAGAGAGAGAGAGAGAGAGAGAGAGAGAGAGAGAGAGAGAGAGAGAGAGAGAGAGAGAGAGAGAGAGAGAGAGAGAGAGAGAGAGAGAGAGAGAGAGAGAGAGAGAGAGAGAGAGAGAGAGAGAGAGAGAGAGAGAGAGAGAGAGAGAGAGAGAGAGAGAGAGAGAGAGAGAGAGAGAGAGAGAGAGATTCAACTTCTACTTAACTAAACGTTCAATTCTCTTTGCAATATATCGAAAACTTATATGTAGTTGGGTTAATGTCCGAAGTTCAGACACTATTGACTGGATTGAGAATGCTATCTCACTTAGTCAACAGCGATGGCATTTCTCTTTACCAGGTAGGTATCAAATCATTTAGTTATAAAAACTAGTATGAACTGTTGTTTGATAGCGTTATGTTGTACTAAATAAATTGTTTGTATTTGTAATCACTTGTAAGAAAACATGACTTATATACGGTCAATTTATAAGTATGTTTGTTTAAGGTTTCTTTTAACTGTAGTGATAAGATTTAATGAGTCTAAGATATATTAGTTTTATTTAAATTTAGGTTTGTGTAATCACTAAAAACTGATAACAAATTGAGTCGTTTCTACTCTGAAATGCGTTGTGTGTGATTTTGAATTATTTAAAACTATAAAATACCCAACAAATTAACACAGTAAATAACCCAAAGTTACTTAACATAATATGTTTTTACGATTGCTTGGTAGGAATGTGCAATCATAAGTTATATTTTAAAACTTTGCTTTAATTAAATGAAAATGTACTTAGAAACAATGTAGTTTTTAACATTACAAAGCTATTTAATTCAAATAAAATAGTAAAATTTCTCCAGCTAAATAATTCGTTCTCTGCTCACTTACACATTTTACATATAAAAATGTATATTTGAAATAAGGCATGTAAAAGTTCTTTAATAAATAATAATTAATAATTTTAAACAAAACTACAAGATATTGCATTAGTCAAGTTTAATGGGAAAACCAATCCATTCTACTTGAGTCTCGGCTTTGAATAATGGAGTTCCATAACACCTAACTGTGTTCTGATATTGTCTATCTGCTGACGGGTGAGGTGAGTACTTTCAATCATTCACACCCAGCGGAGTTACAGTTCATGCTATAACTTCTGTAATTGGTGCTCTAAATTGACTGACAAGTTGTGCAATATAATTAATGGAAGTTTACATAATACAAGATGTAACAAATACAAAATATATTAAAGGTTTAATGCCAGAATTTTAATGGTACTTGTATTTGTGTTTCGTACATTGTTACAAACGTTTTTTAAAAGAATTAAACTAAAACATATATCGTTTTTAAATAGGTCATGAATTTCTATCAACTCTATTTACTTTAGTAAGAAATAATCAGAAATAATAAGTAAGACGTGTTAGTAAATGTACGGAAAACAAAGTAAATATGGGTGATTATTTTATTTTTAAATGTCTGCCTTCACCTGAAGGATACAAGATGACTGTGATATTTACCAGATTCCTTTGCTAGCCAAATTTACATCGAACTATAAATACAACTGTGACTAAAGTGTTTTGTTTGTAAAATTGTACCACTGGCCACAGTACTTGGAAGAGTGGTCAGCTATTTCCAGAGTATAGTTATTGTAAATAGTTTTTAAAAGTTTAATGCTGGAATAAATCATTATTATCATTATTATCACTATTATCATTATTATCATTATTATCTATAGTTTTCTAATTTACTTCATTTGATACATTTTAAGTTCCACTTTTCAAAGCCCACTCTCATAGGTTTCACAAAATCAGTGTGATGTAAATGTGTTTTATAAAGGAGTCTGAGGCAAATCACTTTCACCTTATGTCATCTAAGTCCTAACTTCAGGATAGGGTGGCACTAACATCATCAGTTAGCTGGCTATTTCCTAAGGCAGGCGTTAAAAGCTGCGATGGTCCCCCATCCTTAGGACAAGTTCGGTCCCTTGATTGGTACTTCTGAAATAAAAGTACGTCAGTGTGTGAATAGTGATTTCATGCCAGGTCTAAATTGGAAAATCTCTAAGTGTGAAAAGAATATATGTATACTTGAAATTAAAAAATGTATTCGCTTCTTTCTGCTCAGATTGTAAGTCTTAGACAAATAAAATAAATTGTGGTTATAAGGTACCACAGTACACTTTTATGTTCGGTATAAACTGGCCACGGAGCGATGAAGCGTAAATCAGCCTACTTGGCAAAGAGCTACTTAAACTTACTTCTAACGAGCCGGGAACCTACCCCTTAGCTGGTTTGGAAACTTGTGTCAAATAATTTTGTCCTTTGACAGACATGCTCTCCTTTCAACAAGATGGGCTAAGTCTATGGAACACTCCATGTTACTAACTATGGAGTTTTAGTTTAGTACTAACTAATTAACTATGGAGTTTTTCCTAGAACAATATTTGACCAATTCTGTTTTTAGAGACAATTTAAAAAAATATTCATTTTAAATATAAAATAATAAAAACTGTAAATACAGGGAGCAATAATACTAACTTTAAAAAAAATAATATTCTCTTTTGACCTAAGTATATACCTTTTATGCAATTCAAATAAATAATATAAACGGAATTGTTTGGTGTCGTTTTCATTTCTAATATATTCTGTTGTTCTAATCTATGATAGTTTGTTAGAGGACACACCATTCAGTGTGCAATATAAATTTATATTGTTTAAAGCTTTTAATTTTCTTTTATCTAAAAATGTTTTTAAACTACCAAATTTTGTCTTTGACAGTGTAAAATATTTACTTTTTGTTTCATTATATGTCATGGTAGAAGAAACACAAATTATGACAACAGTTTGTAGTATTATTGTTACAACTTTTGGTTTGTTTTAAAACACTTAAATATCTAAAATCTCCAACATATTAACAATGAAAAAATATATATTACGAAAGTTAGTTTGTACTTCGAAACTGAAAAATGTTTTAAACTAACGAGGATTAGTAGAAGTGGAAATGATTAATTTATTTGTAGAAAGTATCCACAGCACATATTAGCAATGAAGTTCTACCCAAGCGAACAATCTCCTGAGGACCGTCGTTAGACGACGCCTTATACGTATCTCCTGAGGACCGTGGTTAGACGACTCCTTATACGCATCCCTTCTTTACATTAACCATCTGGGAAGCTCACCTCGTAATTTGGATCCCATTCAATGTCTTTAAACTTCTCCCTCATTTGGTAGCATACACACAGTCATTTTAAAGTAAACGAGCAACCCTTTTACAACCAGCGCCGTATTTACTCAGTGCATGCTTTCATTTGGTTGTATGTAAACTACATGGCGCTACCCACATTCACATTCACTGCACACCTTGCGTAATTAATGCCACGTGCAAATTGTACGACTCTCTTTACTATTGATAATTTTTCTTATCAATGAATATTTTTATAACATAAATTGTTTTACTTATATTGGCTGAATGATTAAAAATACATAAATATTGATATTTAGTGTACTTTTCATATATATATATATATATATATATATATATATATATATATATATATATATATATATAAAGATTTAGTTAAAGACTTTACTAAATATTAATTGCAAATTATATCAAATAATTCTTTTAAAGCCTATTAATTAATTCTCAAAACACACACACTTATGTCAACAGTTTTCATATTTTTATACAATAAAATATAACGGGACTAAATAAAAAGTATTTAGACATATTAATAACATACACAACAATAGCTTTCAGCTTTATACCATTCCTTGTCCTTACTAATTCTTCATTTAAAGGTTCTACAGATGAATTAAAACCGTAGTTATATTTATGTATAGAGTCATTCAGATTTAAATATATTTTGGGTTACGTGAGATAAACCTTTAGTATGTGACTCAGCTGTGTATTGCACTTTTTCTAAAAATTTCGTTTTCCCTTTAACAAATAATATAAATGTATATTTTATGTTGTGATCACTTGAATTAGTGGACATATTAATATAATAGTATTAAATAAATTAATAACTACGTAAAATGTTAAACAAATGTAATTTTTAGTATTGTTTGTGCTTATAAATATTTTTTCGGAGAAAGACGGCTTACATGTTTGTAAAAACTGTTGTATTTTCTTATTAAAACCAATTAATAAGTATTCTATCAAAAATTAAATAGAAGAGAACAGCCCCTAATCAGTTAAGGCTGGAAGAGAATATCAGCACACTGAAACAAAACAAAGCTATGTTAGAGTCAGGATATCAGCATACTGAAACAAAGCTATGTTAGAGTCAAGATATCAGCATACTGAAACAAAGCTATGTTAGAGTCAAGATATCAGCATACTGAAACAAAGCTATGTTAGAGTCAAGATATCAGCATACTGAAACACAGCTATGTTAGAGTCAAGAATATCAGCATACTGAAACACAGCTATGTTAGAGTCAAGAATATCAGCATACTGAAACAAAGCTATGTTAGAGTCAGGAATATCAGCATACTGAAACACAGCTATGTTAGAGTCAGGATATCAGCATACTGAAACAAAGCTATGTTAGAGTCAGGATATCAGCATACTGAAACAAAGCTATGTTAGAGTCAGGATATCAGCATACTGAAACAAAACTATGTTAGAGTCAGGATACAGCATACTGAAACAAAGCTATGTTAGAGTCAGGATATCAGCATACTGAAACACAGCTATGTTAGAGTCAGGATATCAGCATACTGAAACAAAGCTATGTTAGAGTCAGGATATCAGCATACTGAAACACAGCTATGTTAGAGTCATGATATCAGCATACTGAAACACAGCTATGTTAGAGTCAAGAATATCAGCATACTGAAACACAGCTATGTTAGAGTCAAGAATATCAGCATACTGAAACACAGCTATGTTAGAGTCAGGATATTCTTTTGTGACAACTTAATTATTTAATCATGCTAAACTGACAGTCTTCTCAATATAAACCATAAACAGTACATTTGAATTATAAAACGTATCCTCTTTCAGAGAAGTATTTCTCTGAGAATTTGTCCAACGTTGACAGTGTTTCACAAGTATGCAACTTTGGTGTTTCTTTAGTTGTCTATCAGTCTTCATTCAGCCCATTCGTTACTCTTACATACTCTAGGTGAGCCTAAAAGCCTAAGGTAACACACTTCCACATCAGCCCATACCCAATAAAAATCATTTAAAAATGCTAAAAACCGGTTGGAAAGAGAGGACAGGGCAATAAGGATGTTATTACGTTCACATTGTCATGATTCCGTCATTATTGTCAATGCAACCCTTTTCTTTGTTTTTTTTTTTTTTTTTTTTTTTTTTTTTTGCGAACTATTATGAAACACATCAAAAATATCCACGAGCCAAAAAGAATTAAAAAATATAGTTTTCACACAAAACGTATACGCAAACAGAGGACGCCAGCCAATTTGTCCACAATCCGTATCTGTCAGATACTGCCAGAAATCTGAGGATAAACTGGTATGGGGCGTGTTTCAAACTCCAAAGTACAGTAATGCGGGTCGCCTTAGGTTGAGCAAGGTTTTCTCCTTCCCCATTCACTTTCTTTTATTTTATTTATTTATTTCTTCATATAGGCTGTATCTTAAGAATAAAAATAACTTCTAATTTTAAAAAAATGCACCACAAAAACAGAACAATGCACCCTTAAACACATTTTTGAAAACCAAGAATAAAATCAATATTCTAATCACTGGACCCTCCACTTATACATATCACGACTACAAAACTGTCAGATATTGACCAATAACCATGTTGAGTCGAGTGAAAAGTGAACTTGTGCCAAGAACAAATTTTTTCGTCTTATCCTACAGTTCACCCATTAAACATAAATTCATTGGTTTCATTTAAATATCAACATTGTTAGTATGAAAAATTTTCAATTCAATGCAATAATAATACCTGTATTACAAAATGATAAACTTTTTTCTAATTATTTTTATGAATAGATTTTTATTCATGTACCAGATATGATATGTCAATAATATAACTGAGAAAGGTTCAGAAGAGTCAACATAAGTAATATATATATATATATATATATATATATATATATATATATATATATATATATATATATACACGCATACACACACAATGCCGTTTAGCTAATCAAGTGAACAAGTTAACCGAAACACAATTTTCGTTTTTCAATTTAATTGCATAACATCATAATTATAATAAATATATATGTGAAGGTGATTTAAAGGAAATATATTTAGATTAATCGAGGAGTTACGTTATTAAGGAGTTAAAGGAATTCAGGCCTAACAAATTTTCCTGCCAGGAATAAATCCACTCTCGTCATTGCTCCAAGTACAGTTTGGGGCTCTTTGCAAACCTGTTCATTAAACCTTAAAAGTGTTTTATAGAACATTCATCAACAAATCAGGTCAACTTTTAATTAATTTTAACACGACTCTGTAATGTTTAACACTCCAAGAAACCTTGTTGTATAAATTAACTCTAATATTGGATATTGCAATTATACTTAACATAATTATTATTATTATTATCAATGGTGGTATAGCATTATTTTCTCCGTGTAAAATTAACTAGGCAATCTTGTTCCAACAATGTTCCTTGGTTGGGATATTTCACATATGTTCCAGATATTACTTACTGATTGAGCTTGATTTGGTTACCTCAATTAGTTTACAAACAATAACTTACAGCCGACATATACATAGTGAGTATCCAAGACTCGTGTGATTGCATATACCGTGGCCACTGTGGTAATACATATAACACATACGTAAGGAACGTGGTTATGTACAGTAGGCTTGGATACATGTTGGTACGTATTGGATATATATTGGTTGAGTGTATCCTTGTATGCAAAAAGGGAAAAGGTCTACTTTTATTCTATCAAAGGGAGAAATTCATTCATATTTATTTTATTAAAATAACAAGTGTGGGATTATGTACATTTTTAAAACATTATAATGAACTTAGGCACCATTTGACATATTAATATTGTTTTAAATTTATACAGTATAAAAATAAATTACTGGGCTATAAAGTATTTAGTAGCATACAAAAAATTATAAATAGTTTAAAATTATTTTCATTTTCTTCCGACCAAGTTAAAAAATGCTGTAAGCTACAAAGTATTTAGTAACATATAAAAAAATTAATAAATAGTTTAAAATTCCCTTCTCAATTTTTCCTACCAACACTTTCTACTTGAGGAAGAGTTAAATACATTTTTTATTTCGCTTTATATTAATTTCCCTATACAAAAGGTATTCATTTAACCATCAATTGGCACTTTAAAATTTTACTTAGATTCTATAGCAAATATATTCTATCAAATAAGTAACAATAGACACAGTTCATAGAAGGTATAATTCTGCAATAAAATCTTTGTTTTGAACTACAATGCCTAGATTCATTATTATTATATGACTACTATCTACAAATTAAAAAACTTGTTATAGTATATCCAAACGCCACAAACGTTTAGTAATGTATTAAAGATGAAAAACATGATAATTTTGTTAATAAAAAAAAACTACGTTCTGAATATTTTAGAAATAATAAGTACCTAATATTTTCTCGACAATAATACAACTGGTTCTATAAATAAACTAACTGTTGTATAATTTCAGCTCGTCAGATGGAGTATCTATCTTTTACAACCCTAGCGTGTCTTACAGCTGGGGGTACTTGACGTGAACACCCACTTAAACTTAATGATAAAACAATATTGAACGAGGTAACTAGTACTTAATGGTTAGACTGAAATACCTTCGTGGTTCTTTATTTCATAATGATTACAGAGTAATTTGTTATGGTAAATTAAATAGTTTTGAATACTTTTTCATTTAATTAAATAATACAATAATTATATTATTTCCCTTGCAGTAGAGTATTATGATTAGTATAGGGGTAAACAGATAATTATAAAAAGGAGATGCACCAAAGATTGTCTCCATTCAATTGTGTGATAGATGCGGTTAAAATGTCCATCGTGCGTATTACCTATAACATTATTTAACATGCGACTATATTTACTTGTCAAACTTGTATCGAAGTTTTACCTAAATTAAAGTCGAAAATTCAAAATTTTTGAAAATGTTTATTTTTTTATTCATCCCCAATATTTTTCATAATTTTTCATCATTTTATTAATTAGATGTAGTGTTTGTGCTAAATACGAATTTTATTTTTTAATTTTGAGCTAAAAACTATTTTGGCCTACAACAATAATTTCTCGAGATATTGTGGAAAAACTACGTTTACGGTAAATCACCTACGGTGGCCAAATCCTCAATGTAAGTAAGTAGAAGCTATGACTAGCCACCAAAAACAACTTCGCATATATTCCCTTCGGAGGCACCTAAATGTAACACAAATTACGAATATTCTTTAGTATATGGTAGATTAGGATAACTTAGGTCATGTTTGGTTAGATAAGTAAAGTGTGTAGTTTTCAGACTGAACATATTAAATTTATCGATAAACCAATTATATATTTGGAATCATCATTAAAAAACCAAGCAAAATAAAAAAAAGGTTTTTTTTAAAATTCCGATTACAAAAACATGTTCACCATCATATATATATACAGTATATATATATATATATATATATATATACACTATGTATAGTACATATGTATATGTATAAATATACCATGTATAGTTTTTATTTCAAATTAAGTACGTTAGTAGGTGTAATATAATATTAATATGAATAAAAATTAGCTAGTTATTCTCACTTTTTTAAGGAGAAAAGTACAATATTATGGTAGTAAATGATAATTTTAAGATTAAATAGCTTCAATAGTTCACTGATAAACGATTTCTTATGATCCAATGCTTTTAATGGTTTGTTATGACTAAACCAAGTTTTATTTGTAGGAATTTCACGTTCATTACATAAGTGCAAGCTCTTCATTGGTAATCATAATTTTTTTAAAAAGTGATCATTTTCCCATAAAATGTATAAGTCCTTTCGATTATAGCTATTATTCAATTTATGAATACTTAAAAGTTTTTTAAAAAACATCGTAATCATCTTGACCATACCATCAGCTTGAATTCATCCATATACTTACTTAAAAATCTCATTTAATTAAGTTTACAAACGTACTCTATAATTGTTTAGCATTTATTTGGTATAAAATGATACAAATACACAGATAATCTTGCATTTTAGTCATGTAATAACTATCAAATTTAAATATACAAATTTTCTTACTCTCTTATCAATATATATATATATATATATATATATATATATATATATATATATATATGGTTGAGCAAATAATATTCCTGGTGTATTGTCTGGTAGTCGATAGTTCAAAATGCCACATCTTTATCAGATATAAAACTAAAAGTAAGCAAGTAAATAACATAATTACTGGTAATAACACTAATACTAAACAAATGTATCACAATATACTAGAATAAATTACATTATTCAGTGTGAATTAATGAAATATTGTTTAATTTAAATTTTAATTAATGTTCCAATGTTAAACTTTTACGCAAGTATAAACATCAATTACAAACAATAATTTTAAAAATAAGATATAAATTATACAATATATCTTACATGGGCAGATTTTCTTTGCGTTGGATGAAATTTTTAACTGTATTGAACCTACAGTTGTAGTTATGATATGAATTTGAGAGATTTACTTGCACAAATTTAAATTATTTAGCAAAATTGAACCATATGAGATTTCATAATAAAATTAATTCCAGTAAAAGTATGCATTAGTAAAAACGAAATCTCAATAATTACCGTGTAAGACACGTGTATATTATAATAGTAAATAAATAAACAAAAATAATATAAAATGGAAGCTGCTGAGCAAAACGTTACCAGTAGATAAAACATGACTTTTCATCCGATGATGCATACAAACCCAGTTAACTCAATTTACCGTGAAATACTGACCAATCAAAATTGGAATTAGATTATAGAAAATTTACTACGTTTTCAGATTGCCTTTACATAAGATGAGATGTTTAACTTAAGTAAACCTACTAATTAAATTTTAATTTGAGAGTTTCACTTGCACACATTTAGGATTTAGAGAAAATTAACGATATGACATTTTATATTTTAATTAATGCCAGTATAAACATGTATCAGTAAAGTAACAAAATAAAAACCCTACCAAGAATTATTGTGTACAACTGATCATTTGTACCGATGGAAAAAATAAACATAATTCAATATTGTAAATAATTAAAAAAATTATTTACAATTTAAAATCTTCCAATAAAGAACTCAAAGGAGAAATAATATAACATCATTAAAAAAACAGCTGTTGAACAAAACATTATAGTTTAAATAGATAAAACATTACTCCTCAGCCGATGATGCATACAAACCCAGTTAACTCAATTTTCTCTGAAATATGAACCAATAAATCTCCCGTCCCAGAGGTAAACGTAACCAAAAACATATTTTTCAGGTTACTTCCTGTTTCACTCATAGCCTTTACAATGAAGTTTTAGTTTAGTCTTAATTTTGTTACATTTTGTTCCTTTGAAACAAAATATTATCAACCTTATAATAGCCATAGTACATCAAATTAAACAAAAGAGATACGTCATATTTTCCATCGTCATCTACATGATATTTTACCTTCATAAATATCTTCAGATTGCAGTAAATTTGTGTATGATATAACAATACCATTCCCCATTTGATGGAGGAACATTCACTGTAATTTGATCTAAGGTAAGTTGATCTCCAGATATCTTGTAAGGTCTCTCACGATCTCTGACATAAAAGACTTAATAGACACTGTACAATTAAAAACTAGGTATTCAATCTTAAGCTGCCCAGTTTGGGCTATTTTAGGGTTTTTTTATAGAGGTGCCAAAATAGCAAGTTTGATACATATATTTTTTTTATAACGAATAAGAAACACTACATTACCATTACATAGTATTTATGCTAAAATTTTATCTTTGAATTGTCATCCTATATAAATAGCAACACTTTTTTAACGATCTAGGAAAGGTTAAAAATATTGCTAAAGTTTAATGTATTTTATTATAAAATAACTATTGTAAAATTATAACGAAAATTACATAAAGTAAATGCCTCAATAGGGTTAAATATTTAACAAATAATACTGAACCTATTTATCATATTTTACAAATTTAAATGTAAACCTACTCACTGACTGATGTACGTACCGACCACACCCCAGCCAATCGTATGTCATTAATAACTAGCCCACCTACCCACCGCTAACGTCGTACATGATTCGACCACCAACCCCCGCACTTCGTCTAAGCCACAAACATAATCATTTATAACTCATTCAAACTCACGCTTCCATGTACTCATGTACATCATTCATGATTACTCTTCTACCCACAACGAACATCAAACATGACTAGCCTACTCACAAATCTTCCTACCAGCTACAAACATATTATGTCGTTCATGACTCGCCCACATAGACTTCCTTCCCATAACTCCGTACGTTGCTCACGACCAACCCACATACTCACCATGAACGTCGTATATAGCACACCCACCACCCGTCCCAGCCACCGAAATCGTCATTTTATGACTCAACCAACCATCCACTCTGCCACCCAGTCGTACAAGTACGACATTCGAATCGTCCACCAGTTCACTATTCCTCCCAGCCAAAAACTTACGTTGTTCATGACACACCTACTAACCCTTCAACCCAACCACTCTAACACGTGGTTCACTCACCCACCCACCTGTCAAGCTACTATGACTCGCTCCCCCACCCACCTTTCCAGCCACTATGACTCGACGCACATTTCCCCTGATAAGCACATGCATACACATTTAAAGGTACATAAATAACAATTAATTCACTTAAATAGACATCATTTCAGCCCTCACTCTTGTCAACCATCACGCGAAACCCCATGTCAACGATCAATGAACTCTCTTTGGAAGTCTACAAATATTTTCTGTCTGGACTAAAGGAAAGTAGTGATATTGGGAATATAAGATTGTTCTGTCCCAAATAACTACAGAAGGATGTGTACTGTATGATAACCCTAAATAACTACAGAAGGATGTGTACTGTATGATAACCATGTTGAAACTCTATGGTAAAGTCCAGTAAAGCGTTAAACATTCTTAATTGGGCTTCTGCTAGTTCATCCGACTACGAACTCTCTTATATCGACTGTGTACTTACTTTATCTTAGTTTTAAATCCATGGTAATACTTTTTAAACAAACAAATAATCTATTAGTCAAGTTTAATTGTTCCTATAGCCTACCAAAAACTATACAGTATATGTTCGTTAACTAAACCTATTTCGATCGATGTAAAACTATTAATATTGTTTTACTAGTAACCATTTTTACTGTTATTTTACGATATATGTCTAATCAATTTTCAATTGTTTTACATAATTACTATCGATATTAGAATCTATCTGTTTTTTATACTAGTGAAGTAAATCAATACCGAAATATCACTTATTATATTTGAAATTGTGGGTTTTTTTTCTCTCCAAATATAGTCGCACACTATAACTTGTTCATATCAAACTCTTGTTTCAGCAATGCAATTTCGGACACAGGGTATTTAAGTAAACATAGAATATATAATACATGTAATTTTTTATATTTTCTATGTTCATTATAGATATGATATATGTATTATTTTAAAAAATAAGTATAATGCTTATCAAGAAAGAAACCAATAATAAAATTGAACCCAGTACGAAATAAATTTAATAAAGATATTTAAGGTTTACTTTTAAAGTATACCTCCTTATTGAAAGAAGTAAAGTATTTTAATTCATTTCCATACAAATCGATTTGTTTCAGTGTAGCTAAAAACTTCTATAATTTAACTGGAAATGATTAAATAAAGTCCAGTAAGTAGTTAGAGAGAGATTGAAATAGCAGAGCTTCCAACAAGCTGTGTTACACTTCTCTTGGTCATGTTACTGTCAAGTTTGCCACTACGCTTACTCATATATACTTTTTTAAACTTAGTATTGTAGGGATTCAATGTAATGATTAAAAAATAGTTGCCAGTTACTCTTAATAACTAATTATTCATAACACTACTTGTCATAAAACACTTATTTTTGTACATTTATAAAAAATGTCATAAATTGTTTATTTAGCTTTATTTGGTTGTTTTTATGCCTTCACATACAGGTAACCATTAAGAGGCTGTGATTTCCTTACGTCTACATGAAAAACGGTAAGTAAACTTTTAGTTGAAGCACTTAAGTGCACCACTTTAGTGGCCTTTCCGCACTGTAACACTTATAAACGTACTTATTACTAACAAACACTATACAGTACTTAAATGACTGTACGTGTATATTGTAAATGCTAAAAACATTACATTCTCAAACCTTGTTTATATGCATAAATAATTCGTGTTTTAACAAATAGTTTTAACTGTTGTCTTAATACTTTGTAAATTGATTGTTACGAATTCTATGCGTATGAAAGAAAATATGAAAACGTCTTCGAATTGTTTTATTAAATTACTGCTAGGACATTAAAGATTTAATATATGTAATAAATTGAGATTTATAATATAAAATGTAAAGCAAATTATTGATTTTAAAGCTTCAGTAGCCTTTGTCATATGTAAGTAGTGAGTATTAGGGTAATATTGTGGGTGGTTTGTGATTATTGAAATTTGTCTTGTGGATAGCATCGTTATCATTGGTTTGTTAGGTAAATGTTATAGAGATGAGAGTTGAGAGAGAGAGATGATAGATGAGATATTGAGATGAGAGATGTATAGTTGGATAGAGAGAGTGAGAGAGAGAGAGAGAGAGAGAGAGAGAGAGAGAGAGAGAGAGAGAGAGAGAGAGAGAGAGAGAGAGAGAGATATATAGATAGAGAGAGAGATCTAGTTGTGTAAAATAGTTCATGTCATTTGTTATATGATTTTTTTTTTTTTTTTTTTTTTTTTTTTTTTTTTTTTTGAAGTTGGGGAAGGAGCTGCCTTAGTGATGTGATGTATTTGATAAATAAGATGGAAATTGTTGTGTATAGTATGTCTATAATAGGATTTTTGAGAAAGGGGGGTTGAGAAATGGAGTGAAAAAAAAGGTTTGAGATTG